>JAJOOS010001116.1:0-42536 GCA_029582725.1 Solanum chiquidenum | reverse complement strand
TGGGGCATGTCCCAACATTTCAAGTCAGTTTAGAGGCTTATTTCAGACATAGTTAGATTCAGCTTAGTTGTGAGTTAATAACTTATTTGTATTAAACTCATCAGTTTTCATATATCTCAGTTATAGTATATGGGTATTCCCCATCTTTTCATTTGATTTATGATTTAGCTTCCGCATCAGTTTATTATCTTTAGTATGCTCATGATCATGCCAGCAGGGTTAGCTTGGGATCACTTGTGGTCCTAGGTCCCGTGTCCGCGTCTCGGGGGTAGTCTCGGGGCGTGACACTATGTGATCTCACATACCTCATAGGGATCACCCCTTGACGAAATCCACAAGCTAAACTCGAACGTTCTTGATGATTCTTGATTTCTCTTCTCCTTTTTCCTCTTTTCTCCTCTTGTGTTCTTTCTCCAAAAACCCTAACTCTAATTTCAAAAGCGTAAACTGAATCCTATCAATTTAGAACTTAAAAATATTACCTAAAATGAATTAATTAAGTTGGGTATGGAAAAGATCAAACTACCCTTTCAAAATCCGGATTGGACTTTCCGTAATCATGTAGCCCAACTTCCAAAGGGAATATCTCACTAATACGAACTCAGAATCGTGCAAACTCAGCGACGTTGGAAAGATTATTCCAATAGATTTCCTACCATATCTTGAAGTACACCTAACTCATTCTGAGCTAGGAGTTATGGCCATTTGAAGTTGACCAAAACTCAATTTATTCTAACTTAACAAAATTTCCAGATTTTCATTCTTTCCAAAAGCGACTATTTCCAATTATTAACTCCTTCCTAGTTATTTCAATTTGTGAGATGTTACAATATCTCCCCCTTGGTAACATTCATCCTCGAATGAGATCACTCTTACTAGGCCAAGGGTGTACTATCAATCATTCAGTTCAAACACCCAACAAGCAAATGCAAATACAACATGCAATCTCAATTAAAGAGTACTAAGAAGAGAATTAGTACCCTGATCTGGAATTTCTCCGGATTCGAAGAGATGTGGATACCTCTTCTTCATATCTTCTTTCGCTTCCCAAGTAGCTTCCTCAACAAATTAGTTCCTCCAAAGAACTTTGATTGATGCTACCTCTTTTGTTCTCAACTTGCAAACTTGGCGATCTAAAATCTGAACCAGAATCTCCTCATAAGATAAACTGTCCTTGATCCCAATATCTTCAGTTGGTATAATCAATGAAGGATCGCCCATGCACTTCTTCAACATGGAGACATGAAATACTGGATAAACCGCTGCTAACTCTTATGGTAGCTCCAACTCATAAGCTACTCTGCCAATCCTCTTGGAAATTCTATAAGGACCAACATACCGGGACTAACTTCCCCTTCTTACCAAACCTCATAACACCCTTCATGGGTGAAACTTTCAAGTATACCCAATCATCTACTTCAAACTCTAAATCCCTTTTTCTAACATCAGTGTAGGATTTCTAATGACTCTACACCATTTTCAACATCTCTTGAATCACTTTCACCAACTTAAAACCATCCAATAGGAGATCTGCACCTTCTCCCATAAAGAGCTTCATATGGAGCCATCTGGATGCTAGAGTGGTAACTATTATTGTATGCAAATTCAATAAGAGGTAGGTGATCATCCCAATTACCTTTGAAATCAATCACACAAGCTCGCAACATATCCTCTAAAGTCTGAATAGTGGCTCTGCTTGACCATCTGTCTGAGGATGAAAAGTTGTACTCAAGTTCACCTTTAAACCCAAACCTGTGATGAAATCCATATTAATCATCTCCCACTTCCATTTCGGAAGTTCTATATTCTGAGCCAAACCACCAGGCCTTTGGTGCTCTACTTTAACTTGTTGGCAAGTTGGACACTTAGCAACAAATTCTGCAATGCTCTTCGTCATACTACTCCACCAATAAACTTCTCTCAAATCGCAATACATCTTTGTGGAACTTGGATGAATGGAATATTTGGAGCTATGAGCTTCCTCCATGATCCTCTCTTGGAGTTCATCCACCCTTGGTACACAATCTGCCTTGATATCTCAACATACCATCTCCCCCTTGTTCAAAAGCCTTTACTTTTTTCTTATGAACATTTGCCTTCAATTCAAGCTAAATAGGGTCTTGGTCTTGCTTTCCTTTTACCTCTGACACTAATGATTTTTTAGCCCCATTCATCACCACTACTCCTCCTTCCGTGGAATCCATTAGAAGAACTCCCAATCGTGTAAGCCTGTGCACATCTTTTGCTAACTCTCTCTTTTCTTCCTCAACATGGGTGGTACTACCCATAGACAACCTACTTAAAGCATCAGCAACAACATTAGCCTTACCTAGGTGATAAAGAATACTCATGTCATAATCCTTGAGTAATTCTAACCACCTCCTTTGTCTGAGATTAAGCTTCTTCTGAGTAAACACATATTGAAGGCTCTTGTGATCAGTAAATACATCAACATGAACACCATACAAATAATGACGCCATAGCTTCAAAGGAAATACTATGGCAGCCAACTCTAAGTCATGGGTTGGGTAATTCTTCTCATGAACTCTCAACTGTCTGGAGGCATAAGCTATAACTTTGCCATTCTGCATTAACACACAACCCAAACCAACTCTAGATGCATCACAATACACAACAAAACCTTGTGTACCTTCTGGTAATGTCAACACTGGAGCAGTAGTCAACTTCTCCTTTAATTCCTGAAAGCTTTTCTCACAAGCTTCAGACCATTGAAACTTAACTGTCTTCTGAGTTAACTTGGTCAAAAGGGATAAAATAGATGAGAACCCCTCCACGAACCTTCTATAATATCCATCCAAACCCAAGAAACTCCTAATATCAGTCACAGATTTGGGTCTAGGCCAACTCTGCACTGCCTCTATCTTTTAGATATCAACTCTAATTCCATCACCAAAAACTATATGGCCCAAGAACGCCATAGACTCAAGCCAAAACTCATATTTAGAGAACTTAGCATACAACTCCTTATCTTTCAAAGTCTGGAGAACTATCCTGAGATGGCTAGCATGATATTCTTCATTCCTTGAATAGATTAGTGTGTCATCAATGAAGACGATAACAAACATATCTAAATAAGGTTTGAATACTCTATTCATAAGGTCCATGAATGCTGCTGGTGCATTAGTTAGACCGAACGACATAACTAGGAACTCATAATGACCATAACGGATCCTGAATGTTGTCTTTGGAATATCACATTCCCTTACTTTCAACTGATGGTAACGTGATTAGAGGTCTTTTTTCAAAAAGTAGGAAGCACCCTGAAGCTGATAAAAAAGATCATCAATTCTCAGAAGAGGATACTTGTTCTTGATGGTAATCTTGTTCAACTAATGGTAATCTATACACATCCGAAGGGAACCATCTTTCTTTCTCATAAATAAGACCAGAGCACCCCAAGGTGAGACACTTGGTCGAATAAAACCCTTATCAAGGAGATCTTTCAACTGTTCTTTTAGCTCTTTCAACTTTGTTGGTGCCATTCTATATGGCGAAATAGAGATAGGATGAGTATCTAGAAGAATGTCTATGCCGAAGTCTATTTCTCTCTCAGGAGGGACTCCGGGTAAATAATCTGAAAAGACTTCTGGAAATTCTTTTACTATACGGACTGACTGAATGGGAGGTATCTCAACACTGGAGTCATTAACTCGGACTAAGTGATACATACAACCCTTAGAAACTAACTTTCTTACCTTAAGGTACGAAATGAAACGACCCTTAGGCACTGCCGAACTACTACTCCACTCTATGAGTGGCTCATTAGGAATCTAGAACTTGACAACTCGAGTTCTACAATCTATTGATGCATAACAGGCATGAAGTCAGTTCATACCTAGAATGATATCAAAATCCACCATGTCTAACTCAACTAAATCAGCTATGGTGATCTTGTGATTGATGGAAATGGGACAATCACGATAGACTCTTTCTATTAGAATAGACTTCCCAATAGGTGTAGAACACAGAAAGGTTCACAAAGTTTCTCAGGAAGAACATCAAAGTTATTTGCAACATAAGGAGTTACAAAGGATAAACTTGCTCCTGGGTCTAGCAAAGCATAAGCATCAAGAAAAAAGACTTTGATCATACCAGTGACAACATCTGGAGAGTTCTCTTGCTCTTGCTCTTGAAGACTAGTGATCGCATAGAGGCGGTTTGCTCCTCCACTAGTACCGGAAGTAGCTCCTCAAGGTGCAGCCTTGTCTGGTGGAGCAACTGATAAAGATTGGGCTTTATTGCCCTGATTTCCACTACTTTGCCTATTCTTGGGGAACTCTTTCATGAAGTGACCCTCTTGTCCACACTTAAAACAGACTAACTGGCCATCACGACACTTACCTGGGTGGGTTCTACCATACCTAGCACATGCAGGAGCCCAGTTACCTCCTTGTGCCACACTACCCTAAGATTGTGCATGTGTAGCTCTGAAGTTCTGCAAATTCTGACCATTATACTCACCTTTGTTTCTAGGTGCAGGTGCACTAGAAGATGATGGAGCACGTCCCTTTTGCTTTTGCTGAGAGGACGAATGATTAACATTACTTTTCTACTGCCTGGACTCATTTCCTATCTTAGCTTTCTTATTTCTAAGCTCTTCCCTATCCCTCAGCTTCTCTTTCTCAACCTACTGTATATAGACCATCAACCTTGATATATCCATGTCCCCAATTAGCATCGCAGCCCTACCTTCCTTACTCAACAGACAAGACAGCCCAGCAACAAACAAGCTCATTCTACTCCTCATGTCCGCAACCATCTCTGGAGCAAAACGGGATAATTGGGTGAACTTCAGCCCATACTCATAAACACTTAAGAAATCCTGTTTAAGAGTAAGAAATTCATCTACCTTAGCCTCTTTCAATTCTCGGGGAAAGAAACGCCCCAAGAAAGCTTCCTCAAAACAAGCCCAACTCGCGGGTGGTGCTTTATCAGCTCTACCATTCTTCCACTGGTCAAACCAAGTCCTAGCAACATTCTTCAATTGATATGCAGTTAATTCAACTCGCTCAGCATCAGCAACATGCATCACATCAAATACCTTTTTCAGTTCCTCAACAAAGTTCTCTGGATCCTCAGTAGTGCTTAAACCAGTGAAACTTGGAGGGTTCATCCTCAAGAACTCACGAATCCTCGAAGTATCAGTCTCCTCCTGTCTAGCTCCTCTTTGCTGCCCAACCTGGTTAGTCACAACCTGACTTAGCATTCGGATTGCTTCCCGAAATTCAGCATTGGTAACTTCCCCTTGGGGTTGCACTTCTGGTGCATCAGGTACCCCTTGCTCTTGCGGCTCAACATTCCTTCTGGCAGGACGACCTCGGACAGCTCTTCATAGAGGCATGGTTAACTGAAAAACACGCCAAGCATGAATTAGAAGAAACTTTTTAGAGATCAAACTTTAACGCACGAAATGAGTGTGCAAGAAGTGAGATATTTTCCTAAGTGTTGTAGCCTCCTAATTATAGATGTGGCGCGCTTCACACTGATAACTAGGACTCTACAAACATGGCTTCATATACTCCCTAGAACTCTTGAACTATGAGCTCTGATACCAAGTTTGTCACGCCGCGAGCCTACACCCTGGGCGGGACTGGCACTCGAGAACCATTGCTAGTCCCCAAGCGAACCCTTAGCCTGGCTTACTTACTCAGTGATGATTCCAAAGATTGGACTCATTTAGGGCTATATTTCAATGGGAATTGTGTCCTCAAATGCTTATTTTATCTCAATATCTGATGAAAACCTTTAAGTTTCAGGTATTTGAAGTTTGAAGGAAAGCATGGACGCTACTTCGCAAAAAGGAACGAAAAGGCTGAAAACAATAAGAAAATGAAGGCCTAAGGATCACTGAGCTCACTTGGCGAATTGCCGAAAGGTCTCACTTCACCTTATGTTCCAGTGTGCTGAGCCCTGAAGGAAAGGATCAAGTCGGCAAAGAAAATGAGCAGTCGGCGCATCGCCGAGAATGTCCGTGAAGCTGTACTATGTCGCCCAATGACCCAGAGCACAACGATGCCGAAGGATGATGCAAGACGGTGATAAACTATACCAAAAGACGAATCGCCGAGTTGATCGGCAATTCCAAATAATGTTGTCGAACGATCCATCGCAACACATATTTTTGAAAACTATAAATACTCGTTGAGAGTTATAGTTTAGTATTAAGTTTTAGCATAATATTTTATTATCATATTTTAGACAATATAATTTTTAGTACTATTTTTATTTCACTCTCAAGTTTGTAAGGGTTTGAGGACTTGAAGAAAAAAAAAGGTTTCACCTCCTTCAATTGGGAAGTGGGTCTCTTGGATTCTTCCTTCTTTGCGCAAATCAAGACTTATTTCTCTATACCCATTTTATTTCAACATCATTAAAGGTATAAATTTCTATCTCTTGATGTGGGGCTAAAAACATCCATTCTTGGGGGGTGATTTAGCAAATATGTGTTGATATTACTGTTGGGTCTTGCTGGCTGATAGGATAGATGTATTTTAATGGTTATTTCACCTAGTGGTTGTGGTTTAATTTAATGGGTTTGTAGTTGCAATTACAAAGCCATCTATGTGTTTTATACTTCCTCGAGAAGGAGGTCGCAAAACCAAGACCACTAGACTGATGGCCTAAGAAGTAGGTCGACATGAGGTTCAGCCCGAGATGGTGATCCCTAGTCCCATATCCTAACACTCAGCTCGAGAGAGTGAGTGGGGTAAGGCGTAGACTGGTCTTCACATGGGAAATGGGTGTTCGAGAGGAACACATTTGAAACAGGGTAAGTTTCTCGAGAGGGAACTTATTTCTATCTAAAGCTTAGCCTAGTCACTATTATCTTGCAAATCTCCTATCGAAAGCATGTACCCAACCATTTATCTCAACTTGTATTGCGGTCACACCCCAAGAACTCTTCCCATACTTGATTTTCATGTTATTTTTGTTGTTTTTACTTACTTGTGAGATAACCCCCAAATTGATATTTGACACTTTTGTGTCCCCCTTCGATTTACAATGTTTTTAATCGTTAATGTCTTTAGCCACGACTAGTTAGAACTAGATTTTATTTTTCTATTAATTCTCAAAACCGATCCCTTGAGACACAACCCCAACCCTTGGTTGGGTTACTATAGTATCGACTATCGTAGACACTCGAACCGTAGTTAGTATCGTTGGTCATGATAAGCATTAAAATGGCACCGCTACCGGGGAGTGGTGTTATTTGAGAATTTTTAGATTAGTAAAATTTGTGTTCTTCTTAGTTGTAGTTTACTAACCTTATTTTTAGTTTTGTCTTCTTTAAATTTGTTGGTGTAGGTAGGTTCCTCAAAGATGGACGTTGGGAATGGTGGCAACTCGGCTGAGTCGAGCCAAGAAGTCAAGAGAGACTTTGAGTTAACCGCAGTGGTAACTCAGCTGAATGAGTTGGCCACCAGAATAACAGAGGTGGAAAACCAGTGCAAGAGTTCCGGGAGGTACATACCTCCTCACGAGAGGAAGCAGTCTAGAAATAGAGAGACAATCGTGTCAAGGACACACTTCAAATCATTCTCCAAAAAGTCATCAAACAAGATCGACTGATGGAAGAGATGACGGAGATTATTACAGTGTTGAATCAAATGGTTGGCTTACACTCTAGATCGATCCAACTAATCAAGACACTCCTGAACTATGCAGTGCCTCCTCTTCACTCAAATGAACTATTGGGGTTGTCCAATAACACTAGGACCAACCCAACCAATGGGGAGTGAGTAAGGACTCGCTTCATACCACGATGTTAAATAAGGCACTTCTTGGGAGGCAACCCAAGGTTTTAAATGCTTTAAGTTACTTCTATTAATAATGGTGTGTTAGTGATGCAGGTTTGAAAGAGGAAAGTGGTGAAAAATATATATTGGCGAGAGAATGGTCAGTCGGTGGACCGCCGAACAGGTCGGCATGCCCAACCTGACTCGCCATTTGGCTCAACTCAAGCTTAAAGTTAGAGCCTGTAAAACTTAGCGATCTTGAGAAGTAGTTCGGCGCGTTGGCGATCTCGACTTAGATCGCCATCTTGATCCCAAGAATGTTACAAATCTTTAACAATCGGCGGGACAAAGGACCACTTGGTGATTCACCGAGTGGATTGGCGATTGCAACTAACGTCGCTGAACTAGCGCGAACTAGACGGTTTATAATGGCCAAAAGATTCAAAAATTCAACCTCCTCACTTTCCCTCGCTCACAAATCTCCTAAACTCGCACTAAGGTATTATTCTCTTCAATTTAGCATTACTCTAGCATTTTAGTTTGGAACTTGTGCTCGGAATTGGAATACTTTGCCGCCTAGCTCTTCAAATTGAATTTAATCAACATTAAAAATTGGTTTCCTTTTCACATATTTACATTTGAAAGTTTTTGTGCTCATTTGCAATAATTGTCTCTTAGTGATGTGTGATGGGTCTCTCTGCTAAGATTAGAATGTCTATTTCAACTTGAATGGCATGCCCATAGTGTTTTGATCGTTAGATTTCTGTATCTGTTGTGATGATAACTAAATGAAGTCTCGTTGGGTGGTGCTTGCATGTTGTTTTGATTATCTGGGTGAAGTCTTATAAGCCCATATCTGCGCTAAATGTCAAAAAATTGCTCGATGATAGAGAGGGTAAAACCGCACTTAAGAGCAAATATCGTCAAATGGCCAAATGCGGCAAATCCGGAAGAAATCTGAGTATTCTGGAGTGATGGGTAGTATGGGTTTAGTTTGAATTTCATTATTACATGCTTTAATTTTGCTTTCAGGGTTTGTGGGATTAAATTCGGGAAAATAGGTCAAAACGGGTCACGTTGGGCCATTCGGTGAACTGGGTCGAGCCCATCGAATCGTTCGACGGATCACCCAATGTCGCCATCTCGCCCTTGGTATCAGGCCTAGTTAGACGAAACTGTGACTTTCGGTGAGAAGCTAGGGGTCACCGAACATTCTTGGCAACTCACCGAAAGTACTCTTGCTCACCCTCTACATGCTACTCCTGAGACCCTTATGTGCACTGTAACCTTTGGCGACAAACCCTTGATCGCCGATAGAGGTTCGGCGACTCCCCGACTCACTTGGCGAGCCTTTCTGCAATAGATTATCTGTGATTTTATTTTTTTCTTCCTTAACTCCCCCCAAATCTTTTACAGGTATGACTAAACCCAACAAAGCTGGTAGGATAGATGTATTTTAATGGTGATTTCACCTAGTGGTTGTGGTTTAATTTAACGGGTTTGTAGTTGCAAATACAAAGCCACCCATATGTTTTCATATTTCCCGAGATGGAGGTCGCGAAACCAAAACCACTAGACTGATGGCCTAAGGAGTGGGTCGACATGAGATTCAGCCCGAGAGGGTGAGCCCTAGTCCCATATCCTAACACTCAACTCGAGAGGGTGAGTGGGGTAAGGCGTAGGTTGGTCTTCACGCGGCAAATGGGTGTCCGAGAAGAACGCATTTGAAACGGGGTAAGTTGCCTGAGAGGGAACTTATTTCCATCTAAAGCTTAGCCTAGTCACTATTATCTTGCAAATTTCCTATCGAAAGCATGTACCCAACCATTTATCTTAACTTGTATTGCGGTCACACCCCAAGAACTCTTCCACATAATTGATTTTCTTGTTATTTTTGTTGTTTTTAATTACTTGTGACAAAACCCCCCAAATTGATATTTGACACTTTTGTGTCCCCCCTTCGATTTACAATATTTTTAATCGTTAATGTCTTTAGCTATGACTAGTTAGAACTAGATTTTATTTTTCTATTAATTCTCAAAATCGCTCCCTTGGGACACGACCCCAATCCTTGGTTGGGTTACTATATTATCGACGATCGTAGACACTCGAACCGTAGTTAGTGTCGTTAGTCACGATAAGCATCACTCAGCGAAAGGCTTAACAGCATAATACAAAGATTCAATGCACTTACTAAACTGTCCGATAAAAATAACTTAGAATGTTCAAAGTTCAAACATTCAACTTGGCCAAAATGGCAACTCAAGTCTTAACATATGTAATAGTAATGTAAAAACAACTGACTACTAACTGTCTATGAAGCCTTTAAAATAAAGAGGGATGTCAGGACAGGACCCCCGATCATCCTAACATATTAAATACTAGAAAGCAAGTAAAAGGAGTCCTCCGGAAAGCAAGGAGGCTCACCAACTGACTCTGAGTGCTCAAACTGGATCAACAAGGCGCTGCGTGCAGATCCTGGTTACCTGCGTCTGTATCATAATAAGATGCATGCCAACTGGTATTAGTACATTGAATGTACGAGTATGCAAGTTGGAATGCTAAACACAACTTAAGCTTGAAAAGAATCTGAAAGGAACACTTACCTTGGCTTTACTCAACTCCTGAATAACTTAACTCAATATAAAGCAGTAAAACATATGCAATATATAGAAATCTTGTAAAAACAGTGGAAACAACTTAGTTCGTTAAAGAAAATGCAATAACAAACTCAACTTTACTCATATAATAAAGTAATATAGTTTATGTGGGAGATTCTCTAACCGGTAACCACCACTATGAGCCTAAGTGATGGTACAGTGTCTTGCCCACGCTGCCAGAATTGTCCTATACTTTGTCGTCATATAGAATGCCTTAACTAAGTGGATCTACTAGTCTATGCTAAAAGCATTTTAAGGAGTCATCTAAAAAGTATGATATTTTACTACCCATGATGGCTACATGGTTTATGGAGACTTGAGTTAATATGAATTGCATCCCCATATCGGTGGTCAATACTACTCCCAAAATATACTTAGCTCATATATTTTTAAAACAAAACTTCTTTCTTTGGTTTGAGATAATTACTCTAAACTTAACTTAACAGCTCTCTTGGAATCAATATTCCCTTTCTTGCTCAAATGTGAAAATATTTTAAACTCTTTGGGAATACATAGTTCCCATATACTTCTTTGAAGAAATGAACTTCAAATCTTTTCTTTTTTCTGGTTAAGCGACATTTTCTTTGACAACCAAATATTTACAATATAGTTCTGACAGTTATGGACAAACTATCTCTCCTGCACCTATTCTCTAGTTTCACTAACAACAATACAGATATGAAGCCTAGCAAATATACACCTTAAGAAAAACAATACTATCAGTAACCATCTAAGGAAATCGAGGAATGTCCTGCAAGGTATCTCGCCATTTTCCTGAATTCCGCCCTCT
This sequence comes from Solanum chiquidenum, assembly GCA_029582725.1. Lineage (NCBI taxonomy): Eukaryota > Viridiplantae > Streptophyta > Magnoliopsida > Solanales > Solanaceae > Solanum > Solanum chiquidenum. The sequence continues at coordinate 31,329 of JAJOOS010001116.1, read as the reverse complement.
TATATGCAAGTGTAACACCATTTCTTTGATTAGTGCATCAACATGAATAGACTTTTTGTTGAAATCTGCTTGAGTTCCTTGCTTGCCATATCAAGTAAACCACCGTGGCAAATGCATAACTAGTAATCTCATCTACTCCACGTTTTCTCTTTGCTAACTTGCATGCCTATGTAACCTCAATATTCCAGTCTTGAATCTGTCGTTTATATCCCAGCCAAGCGCATACTCGACTCCACAAACCCCTTGTAATATGACATTCAAAATATAGATGTGTGAAATATTCCAGACTCTGTCCACAGAATACACAGTCTGGTGGTACAACAATGCCATATTTTTGCAATCTTTCAACAGTAGCTAATCTTCTACGCACAGCCAACCATAGGGTGAATTTATGTCTTGGATGTATCTGAACTTCAAATCTTTACTCTTTGCTTAACTTGAACTTTAAGTCTTAAAACAAAGTTAAAATGTTGGTGAAAGACTTTTGAAAACTTTATAAACTTCTCTTTGACTTGCTTCTTAACTTTTAGACTTGACTCTGAACTTTCCTTGAGTTGAAGTATGGATTCAAGGTTCATGATCTCATGTGTTATGAATGATTTCATGATGTTTAGATGTACCTAAGAGTGTTGGATTCAACTAACAAACATAGGTACATTGCTAAGGAACAAGTACTAAAAGATGGAGACGAATGGGGAGAACTGGCGTCCCTGGCGCTCTAAGAGGCGCGGGCGCCAGCCCTCAAAATTCAGAACAGAAGTTGGGGTACTCTGGCTGGCGCGTCTCTCCAGAGCCCCACATTCAGAAATTGTTCTGGGGCGCGCTGAGAGGCGCGGCGCCCCAGCCCTTTCCCCAGAAAAATCCCGAATTTTCTTCTTCATTTTTCAACTCTAAACCCTCTAATTTCACTTAGTTATTTCCCCAAACACTTAGAATCGTTTATACCTTCAATATACATCAGATTCTACTCAAAAATGCAACCAAAAACATGAATCAATCTCAAGAAAAATTCAGCAACACAACCCACACGAATTCAAACGAATATCATCAAGAACTCAAAGGATTTACTTTCAAATCTACTATACTTTGCTGAATTGAATCATGTTTGGCGCGTGGGTGAACTAACCCAACGCTATGTGATCTCACATACCTCATAGGGATCACCCCTTGACGAAATCCACAAGCTAAACTCGAACGTTCTTGACGATTTTTTATTTCTCTTCTCATTTCTCCTCTTTTCTCCTCTTGCGTTCTTTCTCCAAAAACCCTAACTCTAATTTCGAAAGCGTAAACTAAATCCTATCAGTTTAGCCTTAAAAATATTACCTAAAATGAATTAATTAAGTTGGGTATGGAAAAGACCAAACTACCCTATCAAAATCTAGATTGGACTTTTATTAATCAAACAACCCAACTTCCAAAGGGCATATCTCACTCATACAAACTCGAAATCGCGCAAACTCGGTGGCGTTGGAAATATTATTCCAAGAGTTTCCTACCATATCTGGAAGTACACCTAACTTATTCTGATCTAGGAGTTATTGCCATTTGAAGTTGGACCAAAATTCAACTTATTCTAACTTAACAAACTTTCCATATTATCATTCTTTCCAAAAACGACTATTTCCAATTATTAACTCCTTCCTAGTTATTTCAATTTGTGAGATGTTACAATACTCTACATGGAGCTATTTGACATGAAACATAGATATCTAGGTCATGAAATACTAGTAGGACTACTATTCATTAAGTGATACGACTAATGGATTTCAAGCTTACCAACACTTGCCACCATGCTCTTTAGGAATACTACTCATCATCTTTATCACTGTCATAACTAAAAAATGATCACTGAATGAGCTTAGGGCGAAAGATCATAAGCACGATCCATTTAAGAAATCTGATATAAGGATATGCATGACATAACATTATTTCATTTGCCATTTACGGTAAATCATGAATTTGCGAGACTGAGCATACTATGAGACATGAGTGCTTATATAAATAGATTCATATCATGGGACTGATATTCATAACTTTATAAAGTAAGGTTGAGATCAATGGGTTAACATCTCCACCTCTTATTCTGAGAATTGAACATAGATGTGAATCTATCTGAAGTGTATGAGTATAGGTCATGGACATAATGTTGATATGCGAGACATTAACAGGGTGTTGTAACGACTAAAATTTGAGGAATACTCTAGAGTACGAATGGATTGATATTTCACTTTAATTCTAATGGAACACATCACTCTCTTATTCTTAACACTTAACTTGGTTCCCCATCTTATCATCTCCCCTTTAGGTCTGAAACTGACACTTTAAGGATATGGACCTATTTTATCATCTCTAAACTAGTCTATATTCTCTTTACTCTAATACTCGGGAAACACTTATCTCATGGATATTGAACTCTTCATATGTAGTAACTAAGATTCCTTCTTAGTCTTCTTTGTGAGATGCTTCTCTTAACCTCTTCCCGCCTCTATAGAAGTCTTTCTATAATTGTTACCCGCATTGACCTATAAAGCTGCTTAATCTAATTGTTAATAGTCTGAGTTCTATTATCTCACTACCTTGCTAATTAATCTACGAAAGAATTATTTTCTTTAAGATTAATCAAGTGGAATAAAAGAAAACCCTAGCCCTCACTCTTTCCTTTCCCTCTCTCTATGGCGACTTGAATAGCAGCCATGGCTGCTTCGTCCTCTCCTCAGCCTATGGTTATGGGAGAGACAAATGCCAACCTTAATACAAAAGCACCCTATGCAGAAATCCTTAAACCACAACAAACTACCCAAAATCTATTAAAAATTGTGCTAAAGCCCATTGAGTTTATTCATGGAGAACACACTGTGAGATTTACGATGGAAGAAAGAGAGCAGTTTTCTAGGGAAGAAGGTTTACATCAAGCTATGATTATCAAATTTGCTTATGGAAAACTGGAGTTATCCGAGTTGCGAAAGCTTTTACCAAAGCAATTTTATGTTAAAGGATATTTTAATATTGGACAACTTGATTTTCGTCACCTTTTGATTAGGTTTGATTTATATGAGGACTTTGTAAAGGTTCTATCAAATTCTTATGGATATTTTAAGTTTGATGGTGAAGAGTATTTGTTCAGAATTTTTTTGTGGACGCCATCATTCAACCCTAAAGAGGAAACACCTAAAGCCTGGGCATGGATTTCATTGCCAGAGTTACCTACAAATCTCTTTGCGAAGATGTCCTTATTATCTATCGCGACAACGGCAGGAAAGCCTATTGCGGTGGATAAAGCAACACAAGATCGAACCAGGCCAAGTACTGCTAGGGTTAAGATAATCCTAGACTTATTAGATAATCATCCAAATCATGTAAGACTACAATTTTTGGAGAAACAATCGGGTAAAATTATTTAACATTATCAAAAAATTGTCTATGATAATCTTCCACTGTATTGCACTCATTGTAAACTTCAAGGGCATGAAGAAAATAAATATCGCTTGTTGATGAGGAAAACAATATCTCAAGGTGATTGATTGGGTGATGAAGTTGGGAGAGATTTTGCACTTATGCAGCCTGGTAATGAGGCTAACAATATGGAAAAATTAGAGGGAGATGCATGTGATTTTTTGAATGTTAAGAGAGCTGGGCAAAAAGATATTGAAAAACCTGTAGGTGACCAAAATCTTGCGCAGCAATTGGCTGAGAAAATTAATTCGAACAAGGATAATTCTTTGGCTATTTATGTGGGGGTAACAGGTGGAAATCAAATAGCCAAACCTACTGAAATTAGAACTTCAGAACTAAATACCTCTATTGTAGCGACAATAGAGAATCAAATTCTTATTCCCAGTAGAGAGATATTGCAGCACCAAATAGATGTTTCAAGTGGCTGCAATAATCAACAAGGGGTGGTTATTGGTGATATAGTTGATCATGTTGGAGTTAAAGAGCACAATAGTGAAACAATTACAAAATCTTTGTTCATAGCGCCGCAAGTCGATTCTGGGCAGCAACTAAATGACAATGGTGTTGGAAATCAAAGTGTTACTGGTGCGAGGCTTAATATTGAAATTGCCGCAACTTCAAAACCTATTGACTTGCAAGCTGAAAATTCCAATAGAGAAGAGAATGCATCTGGAAATTGGACTGTGATTGCACACAAAAATTCAGTTGGTAGTCGTATTGGTTCCTCGACAAGTCGAAATAATTCTTCAAGTCAGGAAAAAGGTGTGACTGAGTGTGTTGATCCTAATTTAACTTTACCAACTCAAAATGTGTTTGAACCATTGTCGTCTATTGGAAAAATTCAACTAGAGCATTGTATGGAGAAAGGTATGTCATCTCTTTCTCATGGTAAATCGACAAATGATTTGATTATCTCCAAGGAAAAACAAGGGGAGTTAAGTATTTCTAGGTGGGCTGATTTGGTTGATGAAGAAGAACAAGTTTCACCTCCTCCTTTGAATAGCAAATTAAGTCTAGAGGCTCCAATATTTGTGCCTAAAAGTGTGATCACAAAGAATAAAGAGTCAAGAGCCTTAGCATCAGGAATTAGCCAATGTATTGATTTGGGAAAGGAATTCTTTGAAGAGGATGAAGAAGATAATATGTTAGATATATGTTTTGATGAAGTTACTAGGGCCGGGGATCTTTCACCTAGGCAACAAAGAAGTGGAAACAACAAAAGCAAAAAAAAGACACATGGAAGACAACATAGTTGGGATGGTAAGGTGAGTTAGGAATTTGTTTCAAGGCACCTACCTATACGACTGGCAAAGCAGAATCCTATGACAGTCTCAACAACTTCGACAAGATCCAAGAATAAGTGATGAACTATCAAGTGTTATTGGACGGATATTGAGAAGAAGAAGACAAGAGGAAAATTCTTCAGGTTACTCTAGATGGGCAAACTATATTTTTTAGTTCATACATATATAAGAAGAAGTTTGAGGTTGATAACTCAACCTTCTTCTCGACATATGTATTTTTGCATTATTTCAGTATCTTCATTTGTCATATCATCATAGGGTGTATAATAGACTCTGTGATGATCATAAAATACTTAGTTTTCTCTAGCTCTTATTTTCTTCATGCTTGTTAATTAGTAGAGGTTTGTTACCTCATTAGAATTGGTAAGGTAAGGTCTAACCCCCCTTGCTTGTACTTATTCACGTTGAGGATTTTATCTTATTTTTTTTAAAAAAAGGACAAACTTCGAACAAAAAAAAAAGTTTGACTTCTCTTTCTTAGCCCACTAATACCATCCTTCTAAGTTCATATCTACCTAACTAGAGGAAACTTGAACTTTATTTAAGAGGCTTATCATTGGCTATCTATGATCCCTTCTATCAGACTCTTAAGGGTAAGAAATAATGCTTACATCAGTCGTACTCCACATTGACAACTCAAATATACTATCGAGGCACACATGAAAAATCATTAACTTAATTAGAATCTTGTATGACTACATACAATCTCGGGTACACCTCTTAATACTCTTGTTAGTCTAATAACTAAGCCACACTTCATTACTCTCATCTAAGGGTCATAATACCACACTTGTACCACTCACATTTATTGCAAAGTAACACCTTAACTCCTTACCTACTTCATGTCAAACATAATAGACTATATCGCAAAACTAACATCTTCACCCTCATGTTACCATATTTTTCATCACGACACTCATCTCAAATTCAAATTTAGTGTCTAGTACTGAACATGAATATCATTATAATGGCTCACATATTATAATAACTTACAATTACTAGGTGAAATTAAGAAACACTCGTCCATTAACACCTCAAGACAAGTAGTCAATCTTAATCTCTCAGTCTACCTAGTTACAGATTTTCATAACATTCCTTTTAACAACCTAAGTACTATTTACCCATTCACTATACATCATTGCCTAATTAGTTATATAGTTCTATTAATATCATAGGGCTCTCCCTTCGAAATCATAAGTTTGGCTTAGATCTATCACCTCATGACTACTTTGTCCTTTTATTCAACACTTATACTTGATTTTCACTAACACAATGACACATCAACATAAACTCATTTCTAGTAACTCATCCTAACCAGTAACTATTCCTTTAACTTCTATCATTAAATCCATATAAAATTATTATTTCTTAGTCTACACATAAGGGAAAACCTCCACATTAATGACTCACCAGGTATGTGACAGCGACTACACACTTTACTCAATAACTATCTCCATTTCTTAGGTTACTACACTTTGAAATATATACTTCTAACTTTGGACACTTCTACTATTACTGGTTCATAATATTGCAAATCACATTATCTTTCGGGCGACAATACTATCCTAGCGCTCTAAAAAACACTTCCCTCTTAAAGAGATTCACCTGAAACAAGGTTTAGAGAAGAGAATTTGAGAGCATATCATTGTTTTAGCTTGAATTTACGATTTATATGAATAAGGATGCATTTTTCGAATCAATACACTTAAGCAGTCTGATGGGCTTCTCTCATGCCTTTCTATAGTCTCTTGACTTTCTAAAGACTTTATCTGAGAGTAACTCATCGATAATGATTTGGGCTTTGATATTTCAATCACCTTGAGTATGAGGGATAGTTGAATGGATTTGAGAAATGCACGAGTCTGAATAACTTTTTTATAACACAGTTCGATTGCACGATCTAGAGTACGAAAGAATGAGAAACATCTCATAAATGTGATGTAGCCTCTTGATAGTAAGTGTGGTGCACAACATATCCATAAGCAAACCTCTACTAGACACAACTTTATAGACACCCTAGGACACTTGAACTCTCTACTCTAATAACTAGTTTGTCACGCCCCGAGCCTATACCCTGGACATGGCCGACACTCAAAACCATTGCTCGTTCCAAGTGAACTCTTGGCCTGACTGACTATAGGGAGGAAAACTATACATCCATGCATACATAAGCCTTATAAAGTAGACAATGTCACTAGTGGTTTGGCCCGTTACAAAATGGTATCAAAGTCACTCCTCTATTAGCCTTGTCGATGTGGGCTAGAGTTCAATTAAGTTTAGAACAATCCCGATAAGACATGTTAAATATCAGTATTGAGTCTAGGAAAATCCCATACAGTGGGGAAAACCTCAGCGAGGAAGATGAGTTTATAGATGAGGTGTATTTGACAACCCAGTTAAGATTAGAATTCCAATATCGACAAAACATAAGAGAGAGATGTTGAGTATATATGTAAGCAGACATTACCAACTAGTGACACGTTTTTAAGTCGTGTGGGCCTAGGCCTAAAACAGACAATATCATTAGCGAGTTGAGCGTCACATTTGGTTGGTCATGTAATTACTTGGCAACAGGTAATTAGGTGTAATTCGCATAGGGTAATTATACTCTCTAATTCTTAGTGAGGGACTGTGAAGTGTTGTTAATTACATGGTGTAATTACAAGTTGATGACTTTTTAATTTTTAATTTTTATTTTTTGATTTAATTTATTTTAAATTATATTATTTTAAATTCTTTTTTTATTTTTATCATTCTAGAAATGTCTTTTTTATTTTATATCATTTATATTTCGTTTCCTTCTCATTCTTAAAATTTACTTCTTGTGATTCCATGTGCCTTCTCGTATTATCTATTTAATTTATTAGAATAATTTTGTTAGTATTCTAATTTTTAAATTGAAGGAAATTTTTTGTTAAATAAGGTTATAGATTTACATTTTTTTGTTCTTTTAAATCACATTTACGTACGTTATGTTAAAATTTGACATAAGAGTATTCCATTAACTTTCTTTTCGAATTTAGAACTTATGTTATATATTTTTTGGTAACTAAAAGATTTTATTTACCAAATGGAAAAATGTACAGCTAAAGAAAAGGAACAAAACAACAAGCTCTAGTTAGGAAGGACATATTGCTCCGAGCCCAGAAGAATCTAGCATCCCATATCCTCTTCTCTAATAATTCTTCCCCAGCTAGCTAGGATGGATAGTTATCAAACTGTGTTATGTACGTAGCTATCTTGGGATACATAGTAGCTCTATAATAGATCTCTTGAATGATTCGCCTGATGATACTTTCCTCTGCCTTGTGTCTATTTTGGAAGATACGATGGTTTCACTCTTGCCATACATAGTAAATAGTTGCAGCCAATGTCATTATATACAATGCAGCACCTGTACTCCTTCCTTTGCAGTATTCAATCACCCAAGCAAGTTCTCCTTTCCAATCAAGACTTTGTCGGGAAACACCTTGCCATGCTAGTAGCTTGTTCCACAGGTGACCGGTTACATTACATCGAAAAAATAAGTGGTGGATGGTCTCATCTTCCAAGAGACAAATGGGACAAACAGGGCTCGTATCTATACCCTATTTACGCAAGCGATCTCGTGTCAGCAGTCGACCATGTGCTTCCATTTTGAGAGTAAAGATCCACTTTTCAGCACCTTTGTTCCTGCATACAATTTTATACCAAGGCACCTTATAAACTAGTCCTATTATGGACTGATAGATAGCCTTAATGGAGAACTGTTCCATCGGTTGCAGAGTTTCAAGTTCATGGCCAGCTTCGTCAAGGTAGTGCTTAGCCTTGAGAATTTGCTGGATTATCCGGGAAGAGTTCTTAGCGCTAGTGTTCCATACGCTCCCATCCTTTATATAATAGGCATGAGTCCAAAGCACCCATAATTTATCTTTTTTCCTGGCCAGGTCCTATAATAATTTGCATACTGCTACCTTATTCCAATGCGCAATGCTAATGATACTGAGTCCCCAGCTATGCCAGGACTACATACTCTGCTCCAAGACAGCAAAGCTTTCTTCGATAACTCAGCTTTTCCGGTCCATAAAAATCACCGACAGATGGCTTCAATAAATTAGACAATCTTTACTGGAAGTAAGAATGCTTGTGCCCAAAAGGTTTGGATTTTGAATAACACACTTCTAATTAATTGAACCCACACAGCATAAGATAAGAATTTAGTTGTCCGTGAGCTTATTCTCTCAAGCATCTTCTCTATTAAAGGTTCACATTGGACAATGGATAACCTTCTAGAGCTTAGCGGTATCTGAAAGGGAGCATTCCTTTGGAGTAGCCAAGAACATCTAGTATCCGTTGTTGCACCCTAGCAGTCACACCACCAAAATAAACTGCACTTTTGTTGGTATTGGCCACTAAACCAGAAGCCTCAGAAAATAAGCGGAACTTTTCGTGCAAGCAAGTAACATACCTTGTATCTCCCCTACAAAACAAAAGCAAATCATCAGTAAACCCCAACTGCACTAAGTCAAACTTAGCACATCTAGGGTGAAACTTGAATCCTGGATTTCGTTTCAAAGGCCTTAGCAGTCTATTAAGATATTCCATGGCAATAACAAATAAGAAAGGGGACATGGGGTCCCCTTGTCTTAGGCCTTTTTTGGCTGCAAACGGAGGTATTGGTTGCCCATTAATAATCACACTATACGATACGGTCCTTAGGCAAGCCATTTTCCATTTAACAAATAATACTGGAAATCCCAGTAGCCTTAGCACTTGTTCAATATATATCAATTTCACAGAGGCATAAGCTTTTTGCATATCGACTTTAATCATATATCTAAGGGAGATATTGCTCCTTCCATAACCTTTTACCAATTCATGGCTCATGATAATATTATCAACTATCAATCTTCCTGGTACAAAAGCATTTTGACAGTTATCAATTAGGCCAGCCATCACACCTTGCATCCTTCTTATTAAAACCTTAGAAATAATCTTATATAACATGGTACAACAGGAGATGGGACAGAATTCCTTTACATAAGATGGATTTTTTACTTTAGGTATGAGTGTAACTGTGGTACAGTTTATAGCTTTGTACATATTTGCAGTCTAAAAAAAATCCTGGACAGCTTCCACTACATCTTTTCCAATTACTGACCATGCTTTCTTAAAGAACTAGGCATTAAAACCATCACATCCCAGGGCTTTGCTATCTTTTATGGTCATCAATCCTCTTTTGATTTCATCCCTAGTGATTGGTTGTATAAGTTCCATTTGTTGGCTTCTACTCAAGATGGGTCCTAGCTGCATGATTTCCGGATGTACTGTTGGTAGTAAGGATGCTGATGTGCCCAGTAATTGCTTAAAGAAGACTAATATTTCATGTTCGATTTATGTAGGTGTTTGTAATAGCACCCCCTGTCCATTGATCACCCTTCTAATCAAGTTTTGGGACTGCGTATTTTTCAACAAGCATGAAAGTATGATGTATAGTATCTCCCAGTTTCAACCACTGCACTCTAGCCTGTTGTCGTACAATACTTTCATCGACCAACATCCATTTCTCCAGTTTCTGCCTTAATTCCTTCTTTTTATGCATAAGCATTGAGTGTTGAGTAGGCGTGCTCATCTCACTTTGAATCTTCTGGAGCTGTTCTCTAGCATTTTTAATCTCAGTTCAACTCCGCCATACTCTTTCCTTGCCAGCAGTTTCATCACCTCCATCTTTCTTTTCAGTTTTTTCCATACTCCCACCATAGTAGTATTGCATGGTTGTGCTTCCCAGTAGGCTGCAACAACTTGCAAGAATTATTGATGGTCAGCCAGGTAATTATAAAATTTGAAGGGTCTCTTGGTATTCAGTTGAGGCTCTTCCATTGTAATACTTAACGGGCAATGATCAGAAAAATGTGATTCCATTATAACTTCCTCTAAATAAGGCCACCTACATATCCATTCTACATTGACAATTGACCAGTCTATCCTGCTATGAACAGTGTTATTTGTCCATGTGTATTGCCTTCCTGTGGTTTTCAGTTCCACCATTCTAGTGTACAATAAAAAGTTCTGGAAGTCTATTGTTTTCCCTTCCGCCACTGGTGTACCATTAACTATATTATCTCCATACAACATTGTGTTAAAGTCCCCATTAAGATTGTTGGTACAGAAGCATTGTTTACAATTACTCTAAGGTCCTCCCACATGATTCTTCTGTCTTGGAGATTGTATGCAATCCATACACAACACAAAAATGGAAACTTTGATCGGTTTGGGTCTCTTTTACCTGACCATAGATAAATTGCCTATGCATATATAGAGCTTGGAAATCCACCTTTGCTTGATTCCAAAGTACCCAAATTAGCCCACCAGGGTATTCACTAAGTATCCAAATTCACCCACCAGGGTCTTCACGGTAGTTATCAACCCATTGCCAGCTTCTCACCAATTTTTTAATAACTTTTTTAGTATTCCACTGTTTTACTCTATTTTCTAGTACTGCTATAAGAGCTACATTATTGTCCCTACAGAAGTTTTGTAGCTCCTTCTACTTATAGACTTTATTTATACCTCTAACGTTCCATGTAATGAACTTCATCCTGGTCGATGTGGGTGAGTCCCTGCATGCCCATGCTCTAGTTGGAGATACTGGTTCAGGCACTCCCACTTCATGTGCTAGTTGAGCTAATAAGGTCTTAAATACATTAGTACGTGGCTACTTTGCTTTCCCCTCTATTCTTCTGCGTAGTTGTTTTAGCTGCTGTTTTTTCCTTTGCTAATTGCCATTCAGGGCCTTGTGCCTGAGTTGTTACTGGTTCAAATATTGCTGTCTCATCTTCTAGAGATTCAATAAATCTACCTTGGGCATCAATGGTATTTGTGGATGGGTCTAGTTTCCTTACTTCCATTCTTGTTTCCCTTTTTGCTGTTGTATAACTTGTGTTATATTTTCAATTTCATTTGTTTCAGTAGTATTGACTTGATATTTCACATTGCAAATCATTTATTTTTTAGTTAGATTCGATAATTATCTTTTTGTCAAATATTTTCATAATTTATGACATTAAATTTATAATTTAATCTTTTTATAAACATGTTTTTTTATAATATATACTTTAATTCTTATTATTAATTTAATTAATATATACTAATTTAAATTACACCATTTCCAGTTAGTATGAGCAACAAATGGGCAAAGGACAAACAAACCTTTAGATGTTTCTCTTCTCTTTCAGTAGCAATATCTTGTTTTCCTTGGAATGCTGCCAATTAACCCTACTTCCATTGTCACCCCTCTCAAGTTCTCCATTGTCACATTCTCATTTCCTCATTCTAACACCATCTCTATTCGTTGCAACGCCACCGCTGACCCATCCTCCTCCTTCTCCTCCTCTTTCAACTTCGTCGGTGCTGCTGATGCCGCTTCCGCCGGCGCCGGCAGCGGCAGAATTTCCAAGAAATCTCAAGGTACTTCTCCGGTGGAGAACCGAACGGTGAGTAACACCAAAAACACGAAAATTAATGCCTGGGAAAAGCCTTGGTCGCGCAACCGAGAGAGCTACTTGGCCGATGATAGTGAACCTCTTCCTCTTCCCATGACTTATCCCGAAACTTCTCCTGTTTCGCCCGACGAAATTGACCGTCGTCTTCGCTGTGATCCCCAAATACAGGTCTTCATTTGCTTTGTCCTTTATATTTATTTGCTTTATTTTAGACTAATGAGAAGAAACCACCCAGTTTTTTTCCTTTTTTTTATGCTGAGATTAATTTGAACCTGGTCTTCCATGATCCATTCAAGTTTGCAGGCCTCACCTTTGGTGAAACTAAAAAATAGTGAATTATGATAAATATTAGACCCAAACTAGTTTGACATTGCAGCTTTTGATTAGTTGTCAATTTGAGTGAACTGCACAGTTAGATTACCCAATAACAGTTTGGTTTATCTCGTTGTTCTAGTTCAGACTATTGAGTTCTTAACTAACTTTTGGTTTTGTAATTTAAGTTCTTTTATGTATAAAATGGACTTTTTGGAACATTAATGCTTGTGTAGGGACTAAAGGAAAACATCTTCTGTAGAACAAAAGAACTACCTTTTGAGGCTTATATTGCAGTGCAGTTCAACATTTTGTCTCAACCCCAGTCCCCAGGGCTTTTGGTCTAGTGGTAAGAGCATAGCATGTGATGTGTAGGTTAGGCACACGTCATAAACATAGACAAAGGCTTGGTATTTAAGTGGACAATGATAAAGGGGCGGGCCAATTATCCATTAAGTTTCAAAACCGTGTGCCAGTGACCCTCGGGGATTTCTTGGTTACCAAAACAAGACAAAGAAAAAGTTCAGCACTTTGTCTGGTATCTTGTGGCACGAAGTTATTTATAGAGTTACTGACCATGATTGGTCAATATGCAGTCTAATCTGTTTCAAATTTTATCCACCACTAAACTACTAATAATATTGACAGGAATGAGTATGCTATTTGTTATCTCAGTGTAATATCTTTGTCTGCGTAAAGAAGATGTTTACAAGAGAACGCTAAAGATATTCACTGGTCTAGGTTTGTCATTTTTCTTTGGTCATTCTTATTTTTTGATGAAAGCCCTTTGGTCATTATTGCTACTTTAGGATTGCAAGGAAGTCGTCTATGAGTGGACTGGGAAATGTCGGAGTTGCCAAGGAACGGGATTTGTAAGTTACTACAACAAACGAGGGAAGGAGACCATCTGTAAATGCATACCTTGCCTTGGAATCGGTACATGCACCTTACTCTTATTTCCTGTGTGCATTGTATTTTCATGATCATTATTTGCATTCTCTGTTCTTCTTTACTTTGAAAAGCATGGAATGCACACTCATTCATTCAAGGCTTCTTTGTATACAGTAGTATGCAGTAAGCTTTATATTCTGATGTAGTATAAATTGTGAAAAGTACCTAAATATTAATTTCACGTCTACAAAAGCAAATGCATTAAAATGATGTTAACTTACCGTGTTTGAATACAATAACAACCATGTCTCAATTGCAAGCAAGTTGGGGGTGACTACAGTGGCGTAGCCAAAAATTTCTTCAAGAGTCTTCAAATTTTAAAGAAGTCAATAAAAAATATTGATGAATGGGTGCCCAAAATTTCTTAGTCAAACTACACAATATTTAGCTAAACCATAAAAATAGTGTAATAAACCTACAATTTTATAACTAAAACTAACATGAGAGGTCAAACAAAAAATTCTACAATAGACATTCAATCAAAATTTATCATCACAATTATATTTGATAAAATTTCATCTTTTTGAGTGTATTTATAATTATATAGTCATTATAAATTAGTGTTCAGGGAAGCGTGAAGTTTAAAAAGTGGCAATGCACTGCTTTGGTTAAAGCGTGAAACACAATTTCTAAAGAAAAACAACCAAAATAAATAGAGAATATATATAAGCAGAAGTTCTTATTAAAAGCTAGAAGATAGATATCAAAAAATCCTCCATAGATCATAGGACAAACAAATCAAATTTAATAATCTTTCAACATATATTTCTTGTTCTTCTGAACTCTACTCTACTTTTACAAGATTGACAAAATCTTATATTTCTCTTTTATCATTATATTGTTCATCATCTTCAACTTCATCAACACGGCTTGAAGTAGCTATCTCTTTCCCCCTCTTATGTAAACTTGAAGTATTTTCTCTCAAACCATAACAGTTCTCCTCAACTCTTGCCTCAACAACAATACCCCGAGTGAAATATCTTTCTCAAAATTGCTTCATCTTCAACATTCTCAACTCTAGTTAGCCATTCAATGACATCATCAATATTGTCCAAGCTAATTGGACCAATTTCATTGCAAGCGTTGTAGCGATGCTCTATGTTCTATTGTATTTTATGAACACCAGGTCATGTGGAGCTTTAGTGTTAGTCGATTCCTCTTCTTGGTATGAATCTGGAAACAAATATAGCAAGTAACTAGTAGGAATTTCTTTTTTGAGACAAAGTAATTAGTAGGAATTAAGACAATTGTGATATAATATTGTTACCTCAATATACTAAATTTTGCTCGTAGTTCTTACATACTTAAATATGCTCCAATTTCTCACGCCTAGATAAGCTACAAGTTAGACTTAATTTAATGGCGATCTTTTGTAACTCTGGAGTTTCTAAACCACAAAGCCTCCACCATTCAACTGTTAAAGTAGAACAGCCGACACTAACTTCATGATAAGAGGGAGGCTTCATTCCTGGACCACATTGGCCTATGACCTCAATGAATGCCCTAAAATTGTTGGAATAATTGGCATAATTGAGGGGAGCCCTACTTCGTACATCCATTGTAAAAAGGTCGCAACCATACGTTCCGTCAAAACTCTCATGGCCATATCTTGCAAATTCTTTTTACCAAGAAGTGACAATCTATAGGTCCTTTTCTACTAATGATTCATAACTTAAAGAGATTGTTGCATTTGTAATTGATTTTGTGATTTTGAAGGAAGTGACAATAAACAACCTCATCTTTCATTTCTTCATCTTTATCAAGATTAGTCACATTCAGTTTAAATATAGCCTTGACGTTTTAGCTCTTTTTTTTCATCAACATATTTTTTAATTTCTTCCCTCACAATTTCTGGACATTTTGTACACTTTGCGACATTACTAAAAGATCCAATCAGATATTGTTTGTGACGAAAGATTCAGCCTCGAGTTATCTTGTCACAAGACAAATATATAAATTGCTACCCTATTGGTCTCACTTAATATTTTCTCATAGTTCCTAGTCGGTCACCCATTTTAATTGTTGGTAAGATTTAAGAAAAATCAAGTGACACCAATGGGACCACAATTATATGTTTGTTTTGTGATAAAATAACTCTGACAAACTCTTTCGTCACAAACACCATCTTATTGGGTCTTCTAAGGATGTCTCAAAGTGTGAGATTTTCGGAGATTGTGAGGGAGAAATTAAAAAATATGTCGATGAAAAAAAGACCTAAAATGTCATGCTTTATTTCAACCGAATGTAGCTAATCTTGGTGAAAATGAAGAAATGGAAGGAAGGTGAAACGGTTGATTTGTCACTTCTTTCAATATCACAAAAACAATCATTAAATGCAACAATCTTTTCAAGTTATAAATCAATCGCTAGAAATGAACATTGAGGATGACGAAATAAAAGGTTTATTACCTGCTTTAACATTTTCACCTGCATTATTGGTAACAACATTTTGTGCTCCAATCATCTTAATAGTGTTCCGAATCCATAAAATATTTTGATAGAATCAGTAAACGAGTCGCTCACATCAATGGATTCAACAAATAGTTTCCTTATGGAGAATTCACCAACACGTCAATGATCATTTTTTCATTTCTTGTAGTCCATTTATCCAGCATAATGAAAAATATGAACTTGTTCCATTTACCCGTTGATCCTCCATTGCTTTTTTTGTCTCTTCCACTTCTTTGTTTAGATAATTAACACTAATTTCATGACAAGTGGGAGGCTTCATTCTTGGACCACATTTGCCGACAACCTCTATGAATGCTCTAGAAATGTCGATATAATTGGCACAACTGCGGGGGAGCCCTGCTTCGTACATCTATAGTTAAAAAGCTGCAACTATATGTTCCGTCAAAACTCTCTTGGCCATATCTTGCAAATTCCTTTAACCAAGAATTGACAATCTATATGTCCTTTCCTACTAATGATCCATAACTTAAAGAGACTGTTGCATTTGTAATTATTTTTGGATTTTGAGGAAATGACAAATAAACAACCTCATCTTTCATTTCTTCATCTTCATCAAGATTAGTCACATTCAGTTTAAATATAGCCTTAACGTTTTAGCTGTTTGTTTTCATCAACATATGTTTTAATCTCTTCCCTCACAATTTTCGGACATTTTGTACACTTTAAGACATTCCTAAAAGACCCAATAAGATGTTTGTGACGAAAGATTCAGCCTCGAGTTATCTTGTCACAAGACAAACATATAATTGCGACCCTATTGGTCTCACTTAATATTTTTCCATAGTTCCTAGGGGGTAACCCATTTTAATTGTTGGTCAGATTTAAAAAAAATCAAGTGAAACTAATGGGACTATAATTATATGTTTGTTTTGTGATAAAATAACTCTGACACACTCTTTCATCACAAACACCATCTAATTGGGTCTTCCAAGAATGTCTCAAAGTGTATGAAATTTTCGGAGATTGTGAGGGAGAAATTAAAAAATGTCGATGAAAAAAAGACCTAAAACGTCATGCTTTATTTCAACCGAATGTGGCTAATCTTGGTTATGATGAAGAAATGGAAGGAAGGTGAAACGGTTGATTTGTCACTTCTTTCAATATCACAAAAACAATCATTAAATGAAACAATCTTTTCAAGTAATGGATCAATCGATAGAAATGAACATTGAGGATGATGAAATAGAAGGTTTATTACCTGCTTTAACATTTTCACCTGCATTATTTGTAACTACATATTGTGCTCCAATCATCTTAATAGTATTCCGAACCCATAGAATATTTTGATAGAATCAGTAGACGAGTCGCTCGCATCAATGGATTCAACAAATAGTTTCCTTTTGGAGAATTCATCAGTCAATGATCATTTTTCTGTTCTTGTCATCCATTTATCCAACATAATGGAAAATATGAACTTGTTCCATTGATCCTCCATAACTTTTTTTTGTCTCTTCCACTTCTTTGTTTATATAATTGACACTAATTTCATGCCAAACGGGAGGCTTCATTCTTGGACCACATTGGCCGACAACCTCTATGAATGCTCTAGAAATGTCGATATAATTGGCATAACTGAGGGGGAGCCTGCTTCGTATATCCATTGTAAAAAGGTTGCAACTATATGTTTTGTCAAAACTCTCTTGCCATATCTTGCAAATTCCTTTTACCAAGAATTGACAATCTATAGGTCCCTTTCTACTAATGATCCATAGCTAAAAGAGACTGTTGCATTTGTAATTGTTTTTTGTGATTTTGAAGGAAATGACAAATAAACAACCTCATCTTTCATTTCTTCATCTTCATCAAGATTAGTCACATTCAGTTTAAATATAGCCTTGACGTTTTAGCTCTTTTGTTTCAGCAACATATTTTTTAATTTCTTCCCTCACAATTTCCGGACATTTTGTACACTTTGAGACATTCCTAAAAGACTTAATAAGATGTTTGTGACGAAAGATTCAACCTCGAGTTATCTTGTCACAAGACAAACATATAATTGCGACCCTATTGGTCTCACTTAATATTTTCTCATAGTTCCCCGTGGGTCACCCATTTTTAGAGAAAATAGCCAAATGCCCCCTCAACCTATTAGCCAATTCTCAACTACACACTTATACTTCACGAGGATCCTATTACCCCCTTGAACTATTTTGTGGTAAAATTATTTGCTCCCTGAATGCTGAGAGGGCAAAGAAAGTGTAATTCACTTTCTCAAAGAGAGTGGGGCAATTTTTCTGTTAAAATTTTAACTTTATATGTATTTCTTTTTTTCTTTTTAATTTTCTGATTTTTTAAATTTATTTATGCCACCTTTAACTCTTATTTATCTTCTCTATTTTACCTTTTTTCTTCTTCTCTTTGACATTTGGCCGGATTTAAGTTGCCGGAAAATAGCATGTACTCACCTCATAATTCAGTTACCACTTACACTAATGCTGGTTCCTTCTCACTTTTTTTTAAAAAAAAAATAGACTTCATTTGCGAAAATTACAAGTAATATGGAATCAAATTAAAAATCAACACTTTTTCATAGCTAAATGTTTATAAGTTCGAGGAAAGAACACAAAAGAAACAATGTAGAGGAAACATATTTGAGAAAATGAAAGTAACAAAGCATCAAGTTAAAAAATAGCAGTTTTTACAACTAATTTTTTACTATTTCGACCACAGGAAGTAAAAAAGCACAAAATTGAAGAAACCCACATTCAAATCAGATCCGAAAATTGATTATTATATAAACACAACGTCAAATTCTTCAACATAAACAACCCAGATGGAATTTTTCATTTCAAATCGTTGTAAGCCAAAGCAATACTCAAGAAAAACTTTCAAGGATTTCACTGATCAAATTTGTATCTCTCATCCAAATAAACTTCATATCTTTCAGTTTTTCAAACTCCGGTGATATTCTCATCGGAAAAAACCCATTAAACGCCAATCTGAATGTTCAAAATTCGCTAAGTCAACAATTTCTGTCGGAGAAACAAGTTCATATGCATGTACAGGTTCTGCAGCTTTGTTAATTTTTCGATCATGAAATATCTTTGATAAAATTATTTTCACCCAGATTAAGAAACTAAAATTTTCGAAGCTGATAAATATCTAATAATATGAGACCCACAAAGTAATTTTGAAAAAGATTCAAATGCTTCAGATTGTAAGAATTGTATACGAAAGTTTGAAATTACCGGAAAAGATAATTCAACTCAAGATTGAGAAAAGTGAAATTTATGAGGTAACATATGAAACTTGAAATTTCACTGTTGGTCTTTCAAATGTCAAAGAAAAGAAGAAAAGGGCTGAAAAAGAAAAGCAAAAACAATATAAAAAGAGAAATAGAATAAAGAAAAAGAATAATAATATTTTTATTTAAAAAATAATAAATATTACATGGCAGCGCGTGCAGACCACTACATAACACAAGTTTGGGTATGACTTTTTAAGGGGTATACATATTCCACTTTTAAAATATTTAGGAAGTATAAGTGTGTAGTTGAGAATTGACTAATAGATTAGGGGGGCATTTGGCTATTTTCTCCCTATTCTAATTGTTGGTAATATTTAAGAAAAATCAAGTGAAACCAATGGGACCACAATTATATGTTTGTTTTGTGATAAAATAACTCAGACACTATTTCGTCACAAACACCATCTTATTGGGTCTTCTAAGGATGTCTCAAAGTGTGAAATTTTCATAGATTGTGAGGGAGAAATTAAAAAATATGTCGATGAAAAAAGGACCTAAAGCGTCATGCTTTATTTCAACCGAATGTGGCTAATCTTGGTTATGATGAAGAAATGGAAGGAAGGTGAAACGGTTGATTTGTCACTTCTTTCAATATCACTCAAAAAAAATCACTAAATGCAACAATCTTTTCAAGTTATGGATTAGTCGCTAAAAATGAACATTGATGATGACGAAATAAAAGGTTTATTGCCTGCTTCAACATTTTCACCTATATTATTTGTAACAACATTCTGTGCTCCAATCATCTTAATAGTGTTCCAAACCCATAGATTATTTTGATAGAATCAGTAGATGAGTCGCTCGCATCAATGGATTCAACAAATAGTTTCCTTTTGGAGAATTCACCAACATTCAATGGTCATTTTTTCATTTCTTGTCGTCCATTTATCTAACATAATGGAAAATATGAACTTGTTCCATTTACCCGTTGATCCCCTCCATAACTTTTTGTCTCTTCCACTTCAATGTTTAGATAGTTGACACTAATTTCATGACAAGTGAGAGGCTTCGTTCCTGGACCACATTGGCCGACAACCTCTATGAATGCTCTAGAAATGTCGATATAATTGGCACAGCTAAGGGGGAGCCCTGCTTCGTACAGCCATTGTAAAAAGGTTGCAACTATATGTTCCATTAAAACTCTTTTGGCCATATCTTGCAAATTCCTTTTACCAAGAATTGACAATCTATAGGTCCTTTTCCACTAATGATCCATAACTTAAAGAGTCTGTGGCATTTGTAATTGTTTTTGTGATTTTGAAGGAAATGACAAATAAACAACCTCATCTTTCAGTTCTTCATCTTCATCAAGATTAGTCACATTCAGTTTAAATATAGCCTTGACGTTTTAGCTCTTTTTTTCAATCAACATATTTTTTAATTTCTTCCCTCACAATTTCCGGACATTTTGTACACTTTGTGACATTCCTAAAAGACCCAATCAAATGTTGTTTGTGACGAAAGATTCAGCCTCAAGTTATCTTGTAACAAGACAAACATATAAATTGCAACCCTATTGGTCTCACTTAATATTTTCCCATAGTTCCTAGTGGGTCACCCATTTTAATTGTTGGTAAGATTTAAGAAAAATCAAGTTAAACCAATGGGACCATTCACCATAATTATATGTTTGTTTTATGATAAAATAACTCAGACACACTCTTTCGTCACAAACACCATCTTATTGGGTCTTCTAAGGATGTTTCAAAGTGTATGAAATTTTCGAAGATTGTGAGGGAGAAATTAAAAAATATGTCGATGAAAAAAGGACCTAAAACGTCATGCTTTGTTTCAACCGAATGTGGCTAATCTTGGTGATGATGAAGAAATGGAAGGATGGTGAAACGGTTGATTTTTTTTTACTTCTTTCAATATCACAAAAACAATCATTAAATGCAACAATCTTTTCAAGTTATGAATCAATTGCTAGAAATGAACATTTAGGATGATGAAATAGAAGGTTTATTACCTGTTTTAACATTTTCACTTGCATTATTTGTAACATCATTCTGTGCTCCAATCATCTTAATAGTGCTTCGAACCCATAGAATATTTTGATAGAATCAGTAGACGAGTCGCTCACATCAATGGATTCAACAAATTAGTTTCCTTTTGGAGAATTCACCAACATGTTAATGATCATTTTTTCGGTTCTTGTCATCCATTTATCCAACATAATGGAAAATATGAACTTGTTCCATTTACCCAATGATCCTCCATAACTCTTTTTTTTTTTTTTTTTTATGAAGTAATTAGTTCTATTGCGGGCATCAAGTAGATGCATAATAGTTACAAAAGCTTAGTAGCAAATGGTCAGCTCTCCTTTACATTGTTAATTAAGAGTCAGGGAGCTGACAAAGTTCAGAAATGAATCAGGGGAATCTAGAGGGGATAAATAAACCCAACTATACAAAAACATGAGGCAGTTAGCTTTTAAAGATTGGTAAGTAGTTGATATTCCATCAAAGCATCTTCTATTCCTTTCGTTCCAGATAGGTATCATATTCCAGATTGTCTTGATGGTGCTATCAACTTTCCAGCAACTCCAGCTTATCACAACATCCCTGATATTCTGAGGCATGACCCATGTGAGGCCAAAAAGAGTTAAAAACATACTCCACAAGTTTGCTGCTATTTGACATTGTAGAAATAGGTGGTTGTGTGTTTCTGCTTCCTTCATGCATATATAACATCTCGTAGCCATCTGAAACTTCCTTCTGGTCAGGTTGTCTTGGGTCAGGCAAGCTCCATGAAGTGCAGTCCAGCTGAAGCAATTAATCTTAGGAGGCAATTTGTCTCTTCCACTTCTTTATTTAGATAACTGACACTAATTTCATGACAAGTGGGAGGCTTCATTCCTAGACCACATTGGCTGACAACCTCTATGAATGCTCTAGAAATGTCGGTACAATTGGCACAATTGAAGGGGAGGCCTGCTTCGTACATCCACCGTAAAAGGCCGCAACTATACGTTCCCTCAAAAGTCTCTTGGTCATATGTCGCAAATTCTTTTTAACATCCTCTCCTGGCTTCTGCTGGAAGTGACAATCTAAAGGTCCTTTTCTACCGTTGATCCATAACTTGAAGAGACTGTTGCATTTTGTTATTGTTTTTGTGATTTTAAAGTAAATACAAATCGACAGCTTTATCTTTCATTGCTTCTTCATCATCAAGATTAGTCACATTCGATTGAAATATAGCATGTCGTTTTCACTCGTTTTTTCCATCTACATATTTTTTAATTTCTTCTCTCACAATCTCCGGACATTTTGTACACTTTGAGACAATTTTAGAAGACCCAATTAGATGTTTGTGACGAAAGATTCTGCCTTGAGTTTTCTTGTCACAAAACAAATATATAACTGCGGTCCAATTGGTCTCTATTTTTCCATAGTTCCTAGCCAGGCGCTCATTTTTAATTGTTGTTAAGATTTAACAAAAATTAAGAGAGAAGAAAAGAGGAAAAAAGTTAGATTTGAAAAAAAGAGTAAAAAATGTCAACGAGACACCCTTAGCCTTTTTAGTTTGAAGAAGACAAGGGTAGGGACGGATGAAAAACACAGACTCGAACCCGCGAAACACTCCCCATCTTGAACATCCTTTATCGCTCGGCCGTATCTCAAATGTGTCGAGCTGTTCAAACCTAAAATATCTATTCGTTCAAAATGACATTTGAGCTACATACACATTATAATTTTTTGGCAAAGAGTGTTCACTTGACCCCTTGACACACTGTAGCTCCGCCACTGGTTGAGTATATGAGTATGTCCCTTCCATAGGTTGGTTTCTGGAATGATTCTCAAGTCATTTAAATGTCACTTTGTTTGACTCCACCCTGGACCGTTGAGGGAAAGGCGCTTTTCCAATTATATGGATCTTCTACAGATTCCTTACCGAATTTTCTTTGGGAAGAACACAATCTGTGTCCATTTTTTTTGGAGTGAAGAATAGTTGTGTTAAATTTCAGTAACTTGAAAAGCAATAAGAAAATGATAACAGGAGACAGAAATCCGGAGTGGGATGAGAGAAATGTTTAGTGAATTTTTTGAGGTAGGAATAGTATAGTGAGGGAAAAAGTAGGAAGTTTTTAAAGGAGCTTACAGACCAAGTGATCATGAAGGAGTAAGAAGGCCTTTGATGCGAACAAAATCATTCCAAATTCCTCCTTCATACTAATACTATTCTGGTTTCATTTTGAATATGTTATACTCATAATGTTTTGTTGAGTTGTTGTACACGCTGACAGCTGAGAAATGTGTCGTGATTTTGGCTCATCCTTTTTACTCTCTCCATATCAATTTGTTTGTCCGGGTTTGACTCGGCACGAAGTTTGAAAAAGTAAAGAAGACTTGAATCTTATGATCTTATACTAAAGATATGTAGAATATACCAAAATACCCTTGAATCTTGTGGTCTTAAACATACCATGTTGGAAGTTAGAATTAAAGAGTTGTCAAAAAAGGAAAGAGGTATATTTTTTGAAACGGACTAAAAAGAAAAGTAGGACAAACAAATTGAAACTGAGGGAGTTGCACTTTTAAGGTAGATTTTGAGAAGGAAAATAAGAAGAGGAGCATTAAGGGGGTGTGCATTTAAGGTACAAAAATAAAGAGAGCAAAGATGCACTATTAAGGAAAACTAAAAATATGTCAGCAAATTAGTCAAGGTATTGCAATAATTGCACTTCCTTCACCCATGCAGTTAGATGGGATTTTCACATTAAATTTTCTGGTGGAATAAGAGTATAAGTTTACAAATCCTTAAAATAAATTAGTATTGTTATGAAAATGCATGACTAATTAAGCTAATTTCTTGTGTATTAAATTTTTAAGGTAAAATGTAGTTTCTCACTTTCTCTAGATATCACACTTACTGTAACCTCACTAGAAAGATTCATGACAAACAACAAGCTAATATAAGTCTAACCAAAAGAATGACCAAAGCTTCATGTGATTTTAGGTTTATCTTGCCCCTGCTTAGTACCTTCAATCATTATAGTGCTGCATGCACCTATACGTCGGTGCACATGGAGATTTATGTACGGCATGACCAATACTTGTCTCTTTGTACACATAAATTTTGTCAAGAACAAGTGCATTTTCTTCAACACCAGTAGAAAATTAAATAAAGAATTTTTACCTTCTTTTTTCCTTTATTTGTTTCTTCTGCTTTAGTATCAGCTTAAATGAGAAAGTAAAGAATGGATACAATTAGCTGACTGAAAAGAAGACAATTGACACTTCTGTATTTTCTTGAAGACTGGAACTCATAGCCCTTTGATGAAAGTGAAGACGAAAGGTTCATTACAATTTCTCTCTCATGGTTTTTGTGAGTTTGAACTCTGTAAAAGGATGGATGTCAGTTATAAAGTACCCCACAAGGTACGAGCCTCGGTTCTCTTGAGATCTTCAGATGTTCTCTTTATGGACTAAAACAGAGTACATGACAGAAAGAAAATAATTGAGAAAGAGCAACGCTGAAGTGGCCAGTGACTTCTATAATTTGCAATCAGAGTGACAGGGAAACTACAGATTCTCATAGTGAGAACTCTTTCGAGTTTTTGACCAAAAACATCCCTATTGTATACGCACTACTTGGATTACATCCTTGAAATATACTTGTGAACAAAAAGCATCCTTGTAGTACTCTAAAGTGAGCTGTTTTCATCCCTCCGTTACTTTACCGCTACAAAACTAACGGACCCTCACAAAATCCCGTAAATGACACATGACATTTTCTTAAAACATCAGCCTGCTTCACCATTGTTGATTGGAAAGAAAAATTATGGGCACAGAGTTGCTATTTTCGTAACGAAGAAAATATTGCTGATTTGGAGTATGGTATGAAGAACTATTTAGGGTTAATTTCTTATCGACTTAGGTCTCTACATACTCCAAAAGTATTTTTGTGGTTTTGGTATTTTCTAGCATGTTTTACCACTTTCTGCATTTCTGGAGTTTCAGATAATTTTAAAAATATATAGAATGTGGTTGAATAAGTTGTTACAGAACTACTAAATTTGTTGGTGTGATTGAATCTTTTTGGTGAATAATACTGGTGAAATGGATTTTAATATGTTCATGGTTATTTTTTAATTACTGTGTTTATGTTGCATTTCTGCAACATGTCCTAATTGTTCAACTTGGTCAGTAGCCTGTAGCTGTGAAATGGATGAGTTGGCCGGACTTTTTAATTAACAGTAACGTTCTAGTAAAATTTGAATCAATTACAACTCAATAGTTATAAGGATCAGTTGAAAGCATGGTCTAAGTGGTTTAGCAGTGTTAGTTCCAACTTCAAGCATCTCTGAAATCTTCTGTTTGTTGTTAAGGATCAGTGTATCTGGAATGGAGTTGCAAAGCTTGTAATTTTATTTTCGAATGTCACCTGCCCTGTCTGTCTTTTTAGGGTTCTGTTAGGTTTATTACCATGGGTAATGGCAGAACAAAACATGCTCATTTCCAAAAATGTGAAGGATGTTCTTTATTTAGAGCGATCCTTTAAAGATGTAATCTAAGTAATTGGTATACATTAGGGGTGTATTTGGCCAAAAACTCACTTTATATCAGTAAAGAAGTTTCAGCTTGTTCTCAAGATCGTGGAGCAATCTGTTTTTTTTAACACAATCTTTGTCACTACAGGTTATGTGCAGAAGATTACAGCACGCAAGGATATCGATGTTATGGAGGACTTAGATAATGTAAAACGTTAAATATCTAATGCACTTTTTTGTCTAACATTAGCAGACATTGATGATAGCTTTGAAGAGGCATTTTTTCACTACTGAATCCTAGTATTCTTTAAGGTGCTAAGAGGTTGCCAGACTGACAATTCTTGGAGTCAGCTAAAAGAGAGATGCCTCCATACTACATTCATAGTGCAAGCAACAAGTTCTTGAAGATCAAGGGTGGCGTTCTGGGAATAATGATGATTATTTTCTATAAGTAAATGCTATTATTTCATTTATTCCCTTGATTATTTCATATACTTTTTATACATTGACGCTGGACTCTTGTTTGTTAATAAATCATTGATGAATGAAATCTAGTCTCCCTATCTTTCTTCCTTGAAGAACAAGAATGTGTTCCCCTTCTATGGCCTCCTGACCATTCTGTTGTATAACATTTATCTTGCCTGTTGATCATTTTAATAGTAACGAAAAGTGTGTTACTGAAAAAGGCTCAATAATTTAAGGGAACTAATTTTTATAGATTATTGTTGTTGTTTTCTTGACCAAATAATTATTAAAGAGAGTAAATATTACTAAAAACAAATTAAGTTTAAAGAAGAATAGCTGTGTGTGAATTCTCATTATAATTTCTTTTGGCTGCCCCAATTAATATGGCAATCTCCCTTGAGACATGACATTAATAATGTCTACAAAGAGGCTCCGCTCTCCTCGGATGATTTCGAGTTCTCCGTCCTCGTATACAGCATGATCTCTGCAGATGAGCTTTTCTGTAAAGGTAAAAGCTACAAGTACTGTTAAAGATGAACTCCTTGTTGATGATGATGATTATGATGACATTTTTTCAAGAATGGGAAAGAGGATGATGAGAAGCTGGAAACAGTGTTTGGGGTTGAAGAGATCTCACATTTTGCCACACACAGCTGATAAAAGTGATGGTGTATAAGATAGAATAGATGAAACAAAGACGCCACCAATTTTTTCTCAAGTAAGATCGAGGTAAATGAAATTGATTGTTTAGCTACAAAATTTGTCTGCATGACGCTAATTTCTTGGAAAAATTAACTTTGAGGTTTCTTAAATTTTATGTCAAGTGAACCAACAAAACATAAATTGAGACAGAAGGAGTAGATAATATGATCCAATAGGTTAGAGGCTTTTTTTTTAACCCTTTTTCCATTAGAAAAAAGGAAGAGGTTTACTCCCATCATCATCCATCCACCCCCCACACACACAAAGAAGTTTTTGCATTTGTCATTACATGTAACCTCTGAACTACACTACAATTGAGCAGCTAGAACCATCCATTCCTGCTAAGGAAAATTCTCAACTACACTACTTTGGGAGGTTAAGCATGTCAATTCAAGGTTAAATGTTTGTAGCTTTCTCCCTTTCTTTTAACTTGAAAATGTAAAAAGTGAGAATTTTCCACCCAAAATTAGACTGCCTCCTTGTAATAATCAAATCCTTACTCAACAGGATAAACATTTTACACTGCAAAAATTCGTAACCAGAATGACGTAGACAATGGGGTAGGTTGTAAGGATAATGAACATAACGCTATTGGCTTACAACAAGCTGCTGTCGAGACTCACTGTTTTTCACATGATCTTAAACAAATATGGCTTCAAACTTTGCACATGGGTGGCTTTCGATGTGATCCCTAAAATCAGTGTCTCCTTTGAATGTGAAGTTGTACAATGCTTGTCGTTGTGTCATGCCACGAGGATGTAATCTGTAGAGTTTTAGTTCATCTCCTCCGCGTAGTATTTGAGGTCTTTCTTCTTTCCAAATAGGAACATGTTTTAGGGATTTGAACTTTGACACTACTGCAGATTCAAAAGCCTCCAACGACAAATTAGATGACCTGCAAAGGTTCCAGTAATGACGTTGATTGAAATTTTACATCAATAGTTAGGTAAGCTGTAACAAAGAGACATGAAAACAGTTAAACATGCTTAGCAGGACAAAGGAAAAGTGCAAGAGAGAATTCACATAATGACAACGGTTTCCAAATTTCTTTTTCATGGTCTGATCCCCAAACTTTAACATGCTAACGATCCAGCTAGTGGCATAATTAGCGGGAACCAAACACCATTTACCAAATATTTTCTGGAACTTCGCTGCTTCATTCTATATATCAACTCAATCAAGAAATAAATCAGACAACTCATACGTTGATACTATGATACATACTATACATATCTAAGAGCAGCTTTGCGGTAGCTTTATAGTCCAAATTAAGTGGAGAAATGTGAAGTTGTTGGTCTCACAAGTGTTAGTCATACCAACCTGCCACCACTACTACCAAAGCTCCAAAACATGGCGCCCACAATACTAACCAGTTGGGCTTTATTGGATAGTCTGAATAATGAAAAAGGTAAGGGACCAAATATACCCTTAATACATATTCGATATAGAGTAATTGTTGAGTTTGCTTTTAGTTACTGCATTCATTTTTTAAAATAATAAGCTACCTAGTTTTAGGATGAATTTGAATTTTAAATATTTGTTAGGTTGTTTTAATTGTTGAGATTATTTAGTCTTTTTAAATTCTTGTTATGCAGATTTTCTGCAGATTATGTTATCAAGCTGGCTATTTAAAGCCCTATTATGATTAATAAAATATTGAGCGACATTTTCAATCTTTTTGTGCTGCCCCATTTTTAAAAAACACCAACAGTAATTTTACCCTTCGTTTCAAGAGTTTCTCATTTGTAACCCTGCTGTTAACCAAATGCCCCAAATTTGCCATTATTGGCTAACAGAAACCGTTGTCCCTATTAAAAGTTACTCCCTCCATCTCACTTTATGTAGCACCCTTTCTTTTTTAGTCCGTCCCGAAAAGAGAGTTCCCATACTATAATTAGAAACAATTTAACTTTAAGATTCCCTTTTACTCTTAAGGAAATGATTTACAACCACACATATATCTAAGCATTGTTTTAGACCACAAGTTTCAAAAGTTGCTTTTTTTTCTTAAACATCGTGTCAAGTCAAACGGTGCCACATAAAATGGGACGGAGGGAGCACAATTTATGCTTTTAAAACAAAAAAAATGCCACCTATTATTAACCCCACCCTTCACCATTTTAAACCACCATGTATAATATATAGCTAATTTTGAACTACCACGTATGTAAGGGCAAATATTAACTCCCACATTTAATATTAGGGTAA
Organism: Solanum chiquidenum; assembly: GCA_029582725.1. NCBI lineage: Eukaryota > Viridiplantae > Streptophyta > Magnoliopsida > Solanales > Solanaceae > Solanum > Solanum chiquidenum. The sequence goes on along the minus strand of JAJOOS010001116.1, from coordinate 2,238 downwards.
ATATGACTCTTGTAAAGCAATTCTAACCACCCTATACCTTTAAGCTCTGCACCATAAACTCAACTTTCACAACACTCCTATTTCATTCCCAACAACACTTTTTGGCACTTAAATGGTACATACTAATCATATAAACGGAACCAATTTCATTTCACCTACAATGTATCTTTATATCACATAAGCTTGACTAGAAAGTTGAAATCATCACTCATGCTACAATGGTTAGACAAAACAATGCAACCCATTAATGACTTAGTGAAAAAACACTCAAATTTTGAGACATTTCCTCAAAGAATCAGAGAGGACATTGGTGAAAATGCACTTATATATATATATATTGTGTTAGTTATAGTCGTGGCAGAAAATACCTTAGGAAAATGGACTCCATCTCAAACCTCCCTCTTTCACGTACATATACATGATATACAGTTTCTGAATCTCTGGTACATTTGCAGGGACGTTTCTTAAATTTTGGATTCTGCTCTTCTCTCTCCCGAATACCTGTTGCTAAGAAGATACACAAACGACACGAAGAGTGAACTGCTGCCATGTCAACCAGGGCTTTGAAAGAATCAGATGGTCCCTCAACCTTCCACCTATATAATCAAAACAAGTCATTTGTAAGCCAGAACCAGGAAATTTAAGTAACCTTTAATAAATTTTGTAAGGAGAGGGTCAATCACAAATCCCAGCAAGCCTAAGGGGAGCGGCAGACCGAGACTCAATTCATCCCTATTCAGGAGTTCTAATTAGTCCAAAATAATATATCACTACGTTGAAAACTAGGATAAGGTAGTAAAAGTGATGTAACTATAGAGACAAGCCTTTGTTACTTTCTTAGTGAAAAGATAGTGAAAAAGTATAGAAAGATGTTGGAAAAAAGTTTTTTTTTGAGAGCGGATAAAACTTCAAGATAACCAAAAAAGAGTTAATTTAGGACAGAAAAAAAGACTTATAATCAAGAGGAACGCCGATCAAATAAGAATTTGATGCAAGAAAAGCACCACTTTTTGAGCATACCTTAACAACTCATTATATGCACTAGGATTTGCTGCAAGGTACTTCATAGTATTGGCAACGGTTTCAGCATCTTTCAGCTCTTTAATGTGTAAAAGTGAATTATTAGAAGGAGCAAACTCTTGGATGTTTGGAGCACCAATCACCACAGGGATTGATCCTGCAAGTTTATACGAACTTGCTTTGATCAGCACAGTAGAGTTGAGCACCATAAATCTTAATTCCGAAGTAGTAATTTGTGGAAAATCATAAACACAGGAAGACAAAAGAAAATGATTAAACCAAGATAATTCATGTAAAATCATTTCAACGAAATTTCTAAAACTTCACAAAATGAGCAAGAGCTGAGCATCTGTGCGCTGTACCAGAATATACAGGTTGAGATACAAAACATATTTGAAGTACCAAAAGGTACTCATGAGTATATGTTTTTTTTGCAACATTTGTTCTTCATGGAACACTTTAAAGCTAATATCTTCAAGGTCTTTTGTGACAAATATTGCATTGCAGAAAAACAAATAAAAAATGCATCAATATAGAGGGATGGGGGCTTTCAAGGTAATAATAGATACATTGGAAACTAAGTGAACAAATCAGAATAAAAGTTAACAGTCAAGAGTTAATACCAGCAACCAGAGACTGGAAGAATTTTTCAGTGACATAATCCTCCTCATTAGAATTCTCAAAAGCGAAGCTAAATTTAAAGCGTTTGAGAGTTTCCACTTTGTCCACTGCCACAAAATTGAGAACAAAGAGGATAAGTGAGAGTTAAAAGGCTACAATGTAAAATTAAGCTTACATGCATGCATGAAGATGTTCTCATCCAAATATTAGATTTATCCAAACTACCTTTTCTCTTTCCAACAAATCAAGGTATAGCTTCCCATTATGACTTCACAAGAAAAGGTTTGCTTTTCAACTCTTTTCTTATAACTGAACCCCCCCCCCCCCGATGGTCAATAGCGCCAGACTTGAAACTAGTAGATAACGAGCCGGACCCCCTACTCTTCTCCACTTATATATACCAGGCTTTTATTTATAGGAAGGCCCAAACTGTGATGTGCATCTAACCCAAGCATCATGCACTGCACTCTTACCACTAGACTAAAGCTTCGGGGTCATCTTCTTTTCAACTCTATTCGAATGAGTTGCAATTTGCAAAGCAGAATTCTTTTTATGCATGCACTTGGTTTAACTTACAGGAGATGTCTGCTTTTCAAC
>JAJOOS010001115.1:0-65144 GCA_029582725.1 Solanum chiquidenum | reverse complement strand
GGGTTTAGGGTTTTGAGTTTAGGATTTAGGGTTTAGGGTTTAGAATTAGTGTTAGGGTTTGAGGTATGGGGTTTAGGGTTTAGAGTTTAGGTTTAAGGGTGTAGGGTTTTTAGTATAGGATTGAGGGTTTAGGGTTTAGAGTTTAGTATTTGGTGTTTACGGTTTAGGGTTTTGAGTTTAGGATTTAGGTTTTAGGGTTATAGTTTAGGATTTAGGGTTTAGGGTTTACGGTTTAGGTTTAGGGTTTAGGGTTTAGGGTTTACGGTTAGGGTTAGGGTTTAGGGTTTAGCATTTAGTGTTTAAGGTTTGGGGTTTAGGGTTTTAGGTTTACAATTTTGGATTTAATGTTTAGGATTTAGGGTTTAGAGTTTATAGTACGGATTTAGGGTTTCAGGTTTTGGGTTTTTGGTGTAGTGTTTAGTGTTTGGATTTAGGCTTTAGGGTTTAGGGTTTAGGATTTAGAGGTTAGGGTTTAGGGTTTAGGGTTTCAGATTTAGAGGTTAGGGTTTAGGGTTAAGTGTTTAGGGTTTATGGTTATGGGTTTAGGGTTTAGGGTTTTTAGTTTAGGATTTAGGGTTTAGGTTTTAGTGTTTAAGGTTTAGGTTTAGTGTGTAGGGTTTGGATTTAGGGTTTTAAGTTTTTGATTTAAGGTTTAGGGTTTGGATTTAGGGTTTAGGTTTTGTGGTTTAGGGTTTAGGTCTTAGGGGTTAGAGTTTGGAATTAGGGGTTAGAGTTTAGGGTTTAAGTTTTAGGTTTAAGGGTTTAGATTTAGGGTTAGGATTTAGGATTTTGAGTTTAGTATTTAGGGTTTAGGGTTTTGGGTTTAATGTTTAGGATTTAAAGTTTAGGACTTAGGGTTTAGAGTTTGTATTTAGGGTTTAGGGTTTAGGGTTTAATGTTTAGGGTTTAGGGTTTAGGGTTTAGGGTTTAGGGTTTAGAGTTTAGGATTTATTGTTGAGGGTTTAGGGTTTAGGGTTTAGAGTTTAAAGTTTGGATTTGAGGTTTTAGGGTTTAGGTTTAGGGTTTATGGTTAATTTTTTTTTATTTTTAATCTGACGACCCTTGGGGGGTCAAGGGCTTAGCAACACCCCCATGCCTTAGCATAAATAAAACAAAATAAGTACAAGGAGGGGAGCATAAACCTTACCTCCGGTCCTATGGTGGTTCAAGAGTCGACCTATCTACTAAGACTAGTCAACTCATCCCCATACTAGAAAATAAAACCTAGAACTAAGCACCTCTAGGAAAGTATAAAAAGGCTAGACTCTCCCCTTACAAGGAAAGACTAAAAGAAAAGGAACCTATTCAGAAAAACTATACCTAACTAAAGACATAGTCTAGTTGAAATGGATATATGACAAAACAAAGAGAATAAGTCAGGGAGGTTTTTTAATCCTTTTCAATTTCTTCCTTCTGAAACTTTGAACTCCCATTTTCTCAAGAATATAACTACCTCTTGCTGCATTTGGGAACTGATTGTGAGTATAATAGTGTTGAATGATATCTTGTTTGTGACTTTGTTTGGAAAGGAAATCTGCAGTATTGTTGGCTTCTCTGTATGCATTAACACATTGGAAGAATTCACATTGATTAACAAGGATTTGGAGCTCCTGTACAAACCTTTGAATCCTCCAAGGGGGAATAACAGTCTGCAATAACCACCTAGTTAAGAGTTCTGAGTCTACTTCGAGAATAATCTTGTTGTAGCCATGTTGAATGCACCAATTTAGACCATTAGTGGCAGCTTGAAATTTCTGCCTGATTATTGGTCCCTTCTCCAAGAGGTATAGCAAATGCATAAATGATATCTCCATATTCATCTCTTAGAATGCCCCCCCTCCAATCTTCCCCGAATTGTGCAAGGCACTACCATCAGTATTGAGTTTATACCTGTTAGGAGGGGGTGTTTTCCATATTACTGAAGTGATTTTAAACTCATGCTTACAACTTTCAATCATGTCGACCACTTCTGGCCATTTTAGTGGCCATTGGATGTATGGAAATACAGAGTTGAGTAGATGGAGGATGTCTTTGATGATCATGAACTTGACTCTGCTGATGCTGGATTTCTTATCCCCATACTTTGCTGAGCATCTATTCTTCCACAAGTTTCAACAATCCACTATGGGAAGTGTCTGAATAAGGGTCTTGTGAGCTTCATTTTTCCCTTGGATATCCCCCCAATTCAGTAACCAGCTGCTCAATGAGGTCTGCTGAAATGTAGCACCCATAGTACTAGAAAAGAATTTCTAGATATGAGTTGCAAAATGCCCTTGATTGAAGATGTGATCCACGTTATCCCACCCTTGTTGAATGCAACAGAAACACTTCACAGGTTCCACCCCAAAGGTTGCCAATTTTTCGTTGGTTGGTAGCTTATTTCTTAAGGCTCTCCATAATAGAAAGGATATCTTGAAGGGAATATTTTTATGCCAAATCTGGGAGTTGTTTACTGCAATATTCTTCCTTTGTCTGCAAATTTCCCAGGCTGAAGCACATGAGAAAATTCTAGAATCATTAGGCTTCCAAACTGTTGTATCTTTCACTCCTTGTTGGTATTGAATATTAATGTTCAAAATGTGAGGAATGAGCATTGGTGGAACCTGTTGTCTCAACTTTCTTTCATTCCATTTTCCATTGATAAGAAAGTGGGCAATAGTGGCATTATTAAGGCTGGAAATGCTAGTGGTATAGTTAGCTAGAGCACCCCCTCCTAGCCAATCATCCCACCAAAAAGAACAACTTCCAGAGTTAATTTTCCATGTGATATGCTCCTCCACTTTGTTCTTATTCTTCATCATATATCTCCACACTAGAGACTGACTAGTATCCACCTTTTTTGCAATTGGATTAGCTCTCTGGCAATATTTGGATTTAAGGAATTGACCCCAAAGAGAAGATTTAGGCTTGAAATTCCACCATTGCTTATACTGAAGAGAGGTACATATATCTGTGAGCCTTCTGATCCCACACCTCCTTCTGCACAAGGCAAGGTCATGGTTTCAAGTGATGCCCAATGATACTTCCTTTTGTCCGGATCTCTTCCCCAGAAAAAATCAGCAATAATAGACTCTGTGTATTTGATAGTAGTACTGGGAGGTGAGACTGCAGCCATTGCGTGAATAGGTATGGACTGCAAAGCATGCTTGACTAGGGTGATTTTGCCTCCAAAACTGAGTAGTTTTTCCTGCCATCCATAGATCTTTTTGGAGACTTTCTCTACTAGCTGGGAATAGTATATGATCCTTTGTCTACCAATATAGAGAGGGCATCCAAGGTAAGTGATTGGAATGTCCTTCTGAGTAAAACCACTTACCTCTTGGATGTTGTTGATGGTGTCTTGAGAGGTGTTATCTGGAACCATAAAGTAGCTTTTCTCTTTGTTAATAAGCTGATCAGATGTATATTCATATTCCTCCAAAGTGTTCATGATGAGCTTCATTGAGTGTCTATCAGTTGAAGTAAAAATAATCACATCGTCTGCAAAACTTAGGTGGTTGATATGTGGACCTTTAGGCTCCATGTTAAAACCTCTATACATTGGATGCTGATGAATAGTGTTGAGCATTCTTGAAAGAACCTCCGCACCTAAAATAAATAGGGCCAGAGATAGAGGATCGCCTTGCTTAAGGCCTCTTGTTGAATGAAAAAAACCATGTTTGTGGCCAGTAATAATGATTGAATACCAATTGTTGCTCATAATTCTCCAAACCATGTCAATGAAAAACTCCCCAAAGCCAAATATCCTCAACACCAAACAAGTAAATGACCAAGACACTCTGTCATATGCCTTGGTCATGTCCAGTTTGATCACAACATTGTCTCCCACTTTGGGTCTCTTAATGCCATGGGTGATTTCTTGTGCAAGCATGATGTTTTCTGTGATGCTCCTCCCCGTTACAAACCCTGATTGATTATCGAAGATTAGCAGTGGAATAATATCAACCAATCTTATGCTTAGGAGTTTGGAGATAATCTTATTTGAGAAGTTACTGAGACTGATAGGCCTGAGGTCAGTGAATCTGTTAGGCTATTCAATTTTGGGAAGCAATACTTAGCATGCATGTGACATAAACTTAGGCATAATGTGACCACAGAAAAAGGACTGCACAACTACTAGTAGATCTTCTTTAACGATGTTCCAGCATGCTTGGTAGAACTTTCCCCCTATACCATCTGGACCTGGTGCTGAGTTTGGGTTCATGGCAAAAACCACCTGTCTTAGTACCTCCAAAGTAGGCATTTCCTGCAGCTTTTGGTTCTGTTCAGGAGTAACTAAGGTAGGCAAATGGTGGGGAATTCTTTCATCTATTTTGCAATTCTAACCAGTAAACATCCTCTGAAAATATTCACAAGCTGCTTGTGAAATCTGATCATCAGCTTGTATCCACACATCATTGCCAGTACATATTTTATGTAGAAAAAATCTTCTTTTTCTTCCCTTCATCAAAGGATGGAAATACTTGGTATTGACATCCCTTTCCTTAAACCATTGAAGTTGAGTCTTCTGTTTAAGAATAGATTCCTCCAGCTTCAAATATCTAATATAGTTGGCATTCATGAGATGTAACTGTTGTCTAAGAGCTCCTGTGTTATTTGTAAGAAGTTCCTCCTCCGCTTTCCTGATGGTCTCTTCAAACTCCTTCACTTTAGCATAGATATCTCCATACTCTTTCTTTGACCAGTTACTAAGGGTGGATGTTAACTCTTCATTTTATGATGCAGTTGCCACATAGGGTTACCAATGACCTCCCTATCCTAGCACTGTTGAACTGTCTCCATAAAGGTATCATTGTCAACCCAATAGTGTAGGAACTTGAAATACTTGATATAACTTTCAGTTTTCCTAACCATTTCCATTAACAGGGGACTGTGATCAGAGCCAACATAGGAAAGGTGTTCAATAGTCGTTTGAGGCATAACCTCTAGCCATTTATCATTAACCATGGAACTATCCAATCTCTTCCATACTCTAGCCTGTGCAGCCCTTTGATTACACCAAGTGAATGGAAGCCCTGTATATCCAAGATCAATTAGGCCACAAGCTTCTATCACACTGATGAACTCAAATCTCTTGTTCATATTGTAAGGCATTCCCTCAAGCTTCTCCTCCATAGTTGTGATAACATTGAAGTCTCCAATGGTACACCAAGGGATATCCATGTTAGCAAAGTAAAGTAGCCTATCCCACAAAGGTCTCCTCAAATGATCTTTACATTTAGCATAAATAAAGGACATCAAGAACCTTTCAATAAGATCAGCATGCTTGAATTCTCCTGTGATATGCTATTCACTATTCTCATGAATATTGCCAGTGATTTCATTAGACCAAAAATGCCAGATTTTTCCATTAGGATTACTGACTGCATGGTCTATTTGAATTTGTATTCTCACCATGTTAAGTTGAGAGTTATCTGCAAAGGGTTCAAGGATCGCAATCATAGAAAGCTGATGCAATTTCTTGAGTGTTTGAATTCGCTCTAAAGAATCTTGGGTGTTGATACTCCTAGCATTCCAACAAATGGTTTTAATCATTAAAAACCTTTTGATTTGGACCTTGTAATGGGCCTACTTGAAGTAGCAAGAATGTTGTTGGTGGCCTAATGCTTGGTTTGCATGTGTTGCTTCCTACCACTTGGAGATAAACCATGTTATTCTGTAAGTTCCTGGACCTCTTCTGGTAGTCATCACGAAAGGTGGAGCCAAATGCTTGAATAAGATGATTACTAAGTTCTTCATCCTCTTCATCATATTCCTCGATGGACTGATTGTCTGGATCCAGTTCATCTTCAAAATTCAATTCCCCATATTCATCTTGAATTTGTCTATCTTTTCTGACCTTGTTTGCAATTTGTTCCTCCGTTTGCTTTCCTTTGTTTGTTAAATCAGGTTCCTACTCAATATTCTTTTGCTGCCTCTTTTTGATAGCTTCTCTTTTCTTTTTGCTTAACCTTCCTTTAGATTTATTATTAGATTTTTGTTGACCTGTATCAGCTGTCATATCATTTTTTTCCTGAACTTCTTGTTGTCCTGACTTATTTTGACTTGAAATAGGGGTAGCATGGGCACTAGAGTCATTCCTCTGGTCATTATCCACCACCTCATGCAGAACATGAGTCAAATGCCCCCCCTTGGACACCCCATCTTGTAGATTAGTGTGTATCTCCTGTACCCTCCCTTCCATACCTCCAACAGCTTCCTCAGCAACATTAACAACAACATTATCGAGGGGTGTAGAGGATGGGAGAACAGAGTCAATACCTGCAGCTTTAGTCACCTCCCTGTTTTGATTATTGTCTGAGTTTCCTGGAGCATGTTTTCTGCCTTGTAAATCATTCAAAGCCTCAATAGATTGTTTTTTCTACTTTTTTGGTGAACCAGGTTGATGAATATTTCATGATCCTTCACCAATCTATTTTTGTTTGACTGATTTACTGGCAATAATTTGTACTTCTTCATTTTCTTGATTTTTGCTTTGATCCTGTGAATCCAGATAGATATAAGTATTATGGTTAATAATAATATCTTTACCTAACTTACCTTGCTGCTGCTGCTGGTGTGTGTTGGTTGGTGTCTTGTCAAGAGGTGAGGTTGATCTGTCCTCAGTGCTATGGTTGCCCTTGTTGTGTTTTCTTGTTTGTATCGACCACTGCTCTTCATGTTGGGTGTTAGATTGTCCTATTTGTTGTTGTTGGTTTGTGTCCCTTGTAATGTGACCTGCTTCCCTGGTATTCTGAATGCCTTTCTCATTTCTACTATCTTTTCCTTGCTCAGGTTTGGTTTTGTTTTTCTTCTCATTCTCAGCTTCTTTCTTTCTCTTGTGTTCCTCATCTTTTTTTTTAATGTTGCAGTCATACTCATGATGCCCTTGATGTCTGCAATACATGCAGTAGTCTGGGACACTTTCATATTGCACTTGTTGCCATCTTCGTATGTTATAGTGATCTTCATCAATGCCCATCCAAACATGTGGGGGTCTTGCCTTGGTGAGAACAACTTGGACTTTTACCCTGGCCACACTACCTCTAGTCTTTTGAACTATTGGAGAGTCAAGATATAACACTTTCCCAATTGTCTTCAACAGAATAGAAACAAACTCTTTTCTGTAACAGTGCCAAGGGATCTCAGGTAATGCTATCCAAACAGGGACTATGGGAGTTTCCTACTCAGGTCGGAAGGTAGGAGTCCAAGTTTGGATTCTCATGAATTGTCCCTCAATGGTCATCTTTTGTTTAGTTCACACAGTTATATAGTCCAAGTCATTATCTAGATCAATGTAGACATGTCTTGAGTTAAAATGAGAGATTTTTACACCTCCAGATAGTTGAGTTTGGAGGATGAATTTTTTCCTTATTAACTCAATTTTGGGCATGGTAGTGCTGAATTTCCCAATTAAGATAAATTTGCAATCAGTAATAAGAGTTTGGTGGAAATCATCTCTTTTGAATATCACTGCTGGCAGTCCCTGTCTGGTAGTAAACTCATAAGCTTCAAGGTTTAAGGAATCCACTTTCTGATTTTGATTTTGTTTGAGTTTTGCTGCAAAAGTCTAGATCACTATAAAAGGTGCAGGTTTCGGAATTTGCTCTTTCTTGGAATTGTTCTGCTGGTTCTGAGAGCTTTATGAGTTATTGACATTTTTTTCATTATTATTTTGACCCCCGAACTTGTTCCTATTGGGAGGGTGAGTTTGCTTCTCAATATTGCTGAACTTTTTAGGGTACTGAGGATTAGCCTTATTGCCCTGACCTTTGTCCTGTTTTCCATGCTCCTTACGCTCCATAGGATTGTGACTTGTTCCCTGCAGTCTTTGTTTCTCTAGATTTCTAGTTTGCTCATTAGCATGTATTTGCAATTGAGCATTATTCTTAGCATTAGCGACTTGACTAAAGTTGGGATTAGTAGAGTTACCTGATGGTATTACTTACCTTTGTTGCTGGTGGGCAGTCTGTTGATGTTGTTCATCATTGTCCCTTTGCTTTCTTTCCTTGTTCTGTTGAATTAAATCAGGGGTGGCCATATTCTGATTGTCCTGGATTTCAAATGAAAATTTGGATGCATTATCCTCCTTAGATTGATCTTCTGACATGAATTTGTTATTGCCCTGTTCAGCAGCTTTGCTTGATTCTTGGTGATCACTGACTTTGTTCTTCCCATTCATCCTTCCTTGGCTTTGATTGGAGTCTTTTGTCCTTGATTTGTTGTTCGTCATCGGTGTAGTCCTGTTTCTCTCCTCCAGATCTTCATCTAAACCTGTATCAATTTGAGACATTTCATTAGTGTATTTAGAACTTACCTGAACTCCGGCATCCCCACCGGAATTCGTCTCCGTCACGATTTGCCGGTCCAAATTGCTTGAAATTGTTGTGAGGTGTTCGTCTAGCTGAGGGGAAGAATCCCCAGTGAACGAATCCTCCTTATCTAGCTCGGAATCAGTTCGAACTTGAGTGCGCAATAGCGGCGCCTCATTGGCAATTTTTGAAAAATCTCCAACTTTAGATCTCTCAATTGGCAAGGTAGAATCAGTTGAAATTTGTATTGGAACTAGATCTTGTATAGGTGAATCAATATCCACTTCCACATTTGCTCGATTCATCTTTGTTTGACCATGGGAAATAATTTTGCGAGTTCCGTCTAGTTCCCTCTCCAAAATCGCTCATCTTTTCGTAGATTCAAAGAGTTGTAAGATGAATTAGATGGTGATTCTTGGTGGGTTTTGTAGCAGTTTTCATGTCGCTTCTTTTCCATTAAGTCTGGTGGACTTAGGGCCCATCCGACGGCTATGTTTAGGGTTTAAAGTTTAGGGTTTAGTGTTATGGTTTAGGTTTTTGAGTTTAGGATTTAGGATTTAGGATTTAGGGTTTAGGTTTAATGTTAGGGTTTAGGATTTAGGATTTAGGGTTTAGGTTTAATGTTAGGGTTTAGGGTTTAGGGTTTGGGGTTTAGGGTTTATAGTTTAAGGTTTAGGGTTTAACATTTAGAGTTTATGATTTAGGTTTTAGGGTTTAGGGTTTAGGTTTTAGGGTTTGGGCTTAGGATTTAGGGTTTAGGGTTTAGGGTTTTGAGTTTAGGATTTAGGGTTTAGGGTTTAAGGATAGGGTTTAGGGTTTAAGGATAGGGTTTAGGGTTTGAGTTTTAGGGTTTAGGGTTTAGAGTTTAGGATTTAAATTTACGTGTTTAGGGTTTAGGCTTTAGAGCTTAAGATTTAAATTTTAGGGTTTAGGGTTTAGGTTTTAGGTTTTAGGTTTTTTTTTTTTAATGGAAAGACCCTTGAGAGGGTCAGGGGCTGAGCAACACCCCCAGGCCTTATCATAAATAAAAACAAAAATATACTAGTAGGGGGACATATACCTTATCTCCAAACCTAAAGGTGAGTCATAATCGACGACCTACTAAGGTTAGTCGATTCTACCCTATACAAGAAGATGTTATATTAAACTAAGCACCTAGAGAGGACTCCTCTCTTAATACAAAGTTACTAATAATACATAAATAAGGGAGACTCCCCCCTTACAAGAATTAATGAACTAAGCCTAAACAAACTACTATACCTAATTAAGACCTAGTGAATCCGAATAGCTTGTATCTTATGAACCAAATTAAGACATTTTATATATGCCTTAATCGTGCTTATATGAAATGATGTTGTCCTTTAAATTAGCAGAAGGACATATGTATAGCATTTGTCCATGATAGTGAATGCCTTGTTTGTAAAGGATCTTCTAATTTTCAAGGTGGTTGTTTTATTCTTTTCAACTTCTTTCGTCTGAAATTTTGTACTCCCAGTTTCTCCAATAGATAGCTTCCTTTTACTGCCTGGGGTAATTGATGATGAGTGTAGTAATTTTGTACAATATCTTGTTGGTGACTATGTTTGGCCAAGAGATTAGCTGTACTATTTGCCTCCCTGTAAGTATGCACACACTGAAAAAACACACATTAGCTAGCAAGAATTTGTAATTCCTATATATACATGTGTATCCTCCAAGGGGGAATAGTAACCTGCAAGAACCACTTAGTTAATAATTCAGAATCAACCTCTAAGATGATATTAGTATAACCATGTTGTATACACCAATTTAAGCCATAGCATGCAACTTGAATCTCGGCTTGATTGTTAGTCCCTTCACCAAGAGGTACAACAAACGCATAGACTATACTCCCTTGATCATCTCTTAAAATGCCTCCTCCTCCAATTTTCCCCAGATTGTGTAAAGCACTACCATCCGTGTTAAACTTGTATCTATTACAAGGAGGAGTCTTCCACATAACTAATGTAACTCTTAACTCCTGTTTGTATTTTTCAATACATGCCACCACTTCTGGCCATATTATAGGCAATTGAAGAAATGGAAAAATAGAATTAAGCATTTCAAGCATATATTTAATAATCAAATATTTAACTGTGTGGATACTGAATGTTTTTCCTCCATACTTGGCTAAACATCTATTTTTCCAGAGATTCCAGCAAATTACTATAGGAAGAGTTTTAATGATTGTCGTGTGTGTTGTATTCTTCCCTGTAATATCACTCCAACACATTAACTGGTTAAGCAATGAAATCTACTGAAAATTGAGTCCCATGCTGCCTACGAAAAACTTACAGATATGGCATGCAAAATGTCCTTGAATGAAGATATGATCCACCTCATCCCAACCCTGTTGAATACAACAATAGCATTTCACAGGTTCCACTCCAAAATTAGCTAATGTTTTATTGGTTGGCAATTTATGTCTTATTACTTTCCATAGGAGAAACGACATTTTGAAAGGTATATGTCTATGCCAAAGTTGAGAATTAATGACAGCAGTAGACTTTTTCTTCCTGCAAATTTCCCAAGATGATTTACAAGTGAACTTTTCAGCTTCAGTGATTTTCTAGATTGCACTGTCTTTAACTCCCTGCACAAGCTGAAAATTAGTATTTAAAATAGATGGAATAAGGAGAGGAGGAACCTATTGTCTCAATTTCCTTTCATTCCATTTTCCATTTACTATAAAATGTGCAATGGTAGCATTGTTAAGACTTTATATATCAGTGGTATAAGTAGCTAGAGCACCCCCTCCTTGCCAGTCATCCCACCAAAATGAGCAGCTGCCAGAGTTGATTTTCCAGCCTATATGCTCTTCAATTTTACTCTTTTTTTTCATCATGTATCTCCACATCAATGATTGTCCAGTATCCACCTTTTTTGCAACTGGATGAGCTCTTTGACAATATTTGGATTTAAGAAATTAACTCCATAACTGTAAGGATGTGCATATGTCTGAAAGTTTTCTGATCCCTACCCCTCCTTCTGTATATGGTAAGCTCATGGTGTCAAGAGAAGCCCAATGTCACTTCCTTTTATCCTGATCCCTTCCCCAGTAAAAGTCAGCAATACTGGCCTCAATGTATTTAATAGTAGTGCTAGGGGGGAAAATTGCAGCCAAAGTATGTATAGGTATAGATTGCAAAGCATGTTTGATCAAAGTAATTCTGCCCCCAAAACTAAGTATCCTTGCCTGCCATCCACACACTTTTTTGGAGACCTTCTCAAATAAATTTGAATAATAAATGATTCTTTGTCTACCAATATAAAGAGGACATCCTAGATAAGTAATATGACTACTTTTCTGGGAAAAAGTAGTAACTTAGGTTTTAGGGTTTGGGCTTAGGATTTAGGGTTTATTTTTTTTTTTTTTATTTTAACGACCCTTGAAGTGGTCAAGGGCTTAGAAACACCTTAAGGCCTTAACATAAATAAATAAAGAAAATTACAAAGAGGGGGACATAAACCTAACCTCCGATCCTATGGTGGTTCAGTAGTCGACTTACCTAAGGGTTAGTCAACTCATCCCCTTACAAAAGATAATTCTAGAAACTAAGCACCTAAGAGAGGACTCCTTTCGATACAAAGAGTCTAAGAATCGTAAATAAGGTTGACTCTCCCCTTACAACACAAAAAAATAAAATCTATACCTATTCAAAGGAGCTATGATTTTAATCATAGCTAGGTTGAAAAGGTTGGACCCAAAATCAAGGGGGTTCTTTGATCCTTTTAATCTTTCTTCACCTAAAGCTTGCCATCCCAAGTCTTTCTAGGTGGTAGTAGGCTCTTTCTTCCTTTGGTAATTGTTGAGAGTTACAATATATTTGGGGACTTGTTATCTTGTGACTTTGTTTTGGTAGTGAATCAGCCACAAAATTGGCTTCTCTAAAGATATGTTTGCACCTAAAGTTGTTTGTCTGTCTGATGAGATTCTGATGGTGCTGTAGTTGCGTGCTAATGCTCCATGGAGGTTTAGCTTTAAGCATGATCCAGTCCACCAGTAGCTGCGAATCCACCTCCAATATGACGCTCTTGTAGCCTAGTTGTAGGAACCAAGTCATGCCAAATTAGGCTGCTCCTACTTCAGCTTGATTGTTACTTCCTTCTCCCAATGGTGTAGCAAAGGCTAGTAGTATTTCTCCATCTTGATCTCTTAGGATTCCTCCTGCTCCAATTCTGCTTGGATTACTTAGTGCACTGCCGTACGTGTTGATTTTGACCCATTGCTCTGGAGGTTTTATCCATTTAGCAAGGGTCACCTTGGTATCATGGATACATTTTCCCCCCAGCTGGAACAACTCCTTCCAGTTTGAAGGCCATTTGATTTGAGGGAATGTTGTAGTCATGAGTTTGTAGTTGTCTTTCTAGATTGCATATTTGACTCTACTAATATTTGATTGCTTCCCTCCATATTTGCTAGCACACCTATTATTCCATAGATTCCAACAAATGAATATTAGCGTAGTTTGTAATAGCAGCCTGTGTGCTGCATTGTTGCATTTGGTCGACCACCATTGCATGATGACTTGGGGTAGAGAGCTGTGATCTGTGTTGATTCCAGCAGCTGCCGCGAAGCTATTCCACACGTAGGTAGAAAAGTGTCCATTGTTGAAGGTGTGCTCTATTGTATCCATACTTGACCTTTGATAACAACAAAAACAGTTGGCTGGTTCACTGCCAAAACTGAATAGTTTCTTGATAGTAGGAAGTTTACCTCTTAAAGTTCTCCATAAAAGAAAGGAAGATTTAAAAGGAATACTCTTATGCCAAATGAAGGAGTTGAATTTAGTTTTGATTTTCTTCTCCCTGATAACATCCCATGCAGATGAGCAGCTGAATTTTCCATCAGTGCTGCGTTTCCAGATAGGTTGGTCCGGGAGATCATGCTGAATATGAAGCTCCGTGGATAGGATGTTAGTTAATTTACTGATGGGTGCCTTCTGGATGATCCTGCTCCAATTCCATTGTCCCTCATGCCAAAATTCTGCTACAATAGTATTGTTGAGTCTATTACTGTCAGCAGAAAATTAGGCAAGAGGTCTAACTCTACGCCAGTTATCCCACCAAAAGGAGCAGCTGCCCGAGTTGAATTTCCATTGAATGTTTGCTTCCACTTTGTGTTTGTTATACATAAGGTGTTTCCAGGTCGGAGATTCACCTGTGTCCCAATTTTTACTAATAGGGTTAGACCTTTGACAATACTTGGCCCTCAAAAAATCTCCCCAAAGTGTTTGTTTGGATCTAAAAATCCACCATTGTTTATATTGGAATGCCTTGCAAACATCTGTGAGATTCCTCATACCAACACCTCCCTCATCATAAGGAAAGCTTAAATTCTTCCATGATGCCCAATGATATTTTTTCCTCTCATTCCTCCAACCCTAGAAAAAATCTTCCATGATACTTTGGATCTGTTTCAGGATAGTAGCTGGTGGAGTTACTGCTGAGAGGAGATGAATAGGTAGTGACTGTAATACATGCTTGATGAGGATTGCTTTGCCACCATAGCTCAATAATTTTTTTTGCCAAACTGTGATTCTGCACAAAACTTTGTTAATAAGATAAGAAAAATAAATAATCCTAGGTCTACCAACAAATAAAGGGCAACCAAGGTAAGTGATAGGGCCCTCCTTCTGTTTGAAGCCAATGATTCTTTTGATTCTGTCCCTGGTGCTATTGAATGCATTAGTGTGTATCATAAAGTGACTCTTGTCTCTGTTAACAAGTTGACCCGAGGTCTCCTCATAAGAATTCAAGGTTTGCATAATGAGCTTTAAAGTTCTCTGCCTTCCAGAAGTGAAGAGAATGATATCGTCTGCAAAACTTAAATGATTCACTTGGGGACCTCTGAGTTCTATGAAGAAACCATGGTAATCCGGATTATTGTGGAGATTGTTCAAAGATCTAGAAAGAACCTCCGCACCTAAAATAAATAGGGCAGGAGATAAAGGATCCCCTTGCTTGAGACCTCTAGTGGAGTGGAAAAAACCATGTCTTTTGCCATTGATTATAATTGAGTACCAATTATTAGCCATAATCCTTCAAACCATGTCTATAAAGACCTCTTCAGACCCCATTCTTCTCAGGACCAAGCATATATATGACCAGGAAACCCTATCATATGCCTTAGCTATGTCCAACTTTATGATTACATTGCTCCCAATATTAGGCTTTTTAATCTGATGAATAATCTATTGTGCCAACATAATGTTTTCTGATATACTTCTCCCTTTAACAAATACAGATTGGTTGGGGGAAATAAAACTAGGAAGAACAGGACCAAGTCTGTAGCTCATCAGTTTTGTAATGATTTTGCTAGTGAAATTACTTAAGCTGATGGGCCTGAACTCAGTGAATTTGTTGGGATTGCTCACCTTAGGGAGGATTATGATGAATGAGTGAGAGAAATATTTAGGTATCATTTGGCCACAGAAGAAAGCTTGAATGACACCAAAGAGGTCATGCTTGATTATATGCCAACATTTCTGAAAAAAATAGCCATTCATCCCATCAGGGTCAGCTGCAGAATTAAGATTCATAGAGAAAACCACTTCCTTCAACTCATCTAGTGTGGGCATGCTAGTAAGGCTATTATTTTGCACTTGGTTGACCATCCTAGGGATACAATTGATAGCATTCTCATTGATAATCTTGTCCACTCCTATAAAAATGTTTTGAAAGTGTTCACAGGTAGCCTCAGCAATTATTTCATCTCTCTGTATCCATTCCCCATCATCCCCAATAGTTTTGTGAATAAACAACTTTCTTCTCCTGCCTCTAATCAGTGAGTGAAAATAATTGGTGTTAGCATCACCTTCCTTGAACCACTGCAATTGAGTTTTCTATTTCAAACTGGAGTCCTCCATTTTCAAAAATCTGATGTACTCTACATTTAGTTTATGAAGTGTTGCCCTGTTGTCTTCATTGTGATCTTGGATAAGCTTCTCTTCTGCAACCCTGACCTTCTCCTCATAATCCTTGACCTTAGAGAAAATATCACCAAATTCCCTTCTAGACCAAGAGCTAAGAGTATTGGACAGTCTTTTCAATTTCTGATGGAATCTCCACGAAATGTTACCTTCCACAGTTCTGTCCCAACAAGCTTTAACTATGTCAAAATTTTTTGTTTGGTCAGCCCAACAATTAACAAATTTAAAGTACCTGATTTGGTCCTCTACTCTAGCAACCATTTCCATCAATAAGGGACAGTGATCTGACCCTACTAATGGTAGGTGTGTGCTGGTAGTTTAAGGCATTTTTTCCAACCAAACATCATTAATAAGGGCTCTGTCCAACCTCTTCCAAATTCTGTGATGTATGCCCCTTTTATTACACCAAGTAAATTTCTGCCCACTGAAGCCTAAGTCCATGAGTCCACAAGTTTCAATCACAGCAATGAACTCTAGACTCTTCCTCATGTTGTAAGGTACTCCTCCTAGTTTTTCCTCAATAGATGTAATGACATTGTAGTCACCTACTAAAACCAAGGGTTGGTATTTCGAGTCGCATGATGCAACATTCTATCCCACAGAGGCCTTCTGAGATGCTCCTTACACTTGGCATATACAAAGGTATAGTTGAATTTAGTCTGAAGTTCATTATGGCTAATGTCACATGTAATTTGTTGTTCATTCTCCTCTAGTATTACACAGTCAATGTCCATGTTCCAAAATAGCCAAATCTTACCATTGCAATTACTTACAACCTGATCCATAACTAATTAGTTTTTAAAACTTTGAACATGGGTATTGTCTGAGAAATGTTCTAAGATGGCAATGATAGAAAGTTGGTGCATCTTCTTGAGCATTTTGAGTCTTTCAAGAACTCCTTGGGTATTGATCACCCTTACATTCCAAATAAGTGTACTAATCATTGAGATGATCTGGAAGTAAGGAACCTAGTGTTTGGCCTGCCAATAGTGACAGTGTTGGTGTCCTGAATTGTGAAGTGGAATCTGTCATGATTTATTCCTCTGGGAGATAATCCTTGAGTTTTAGCCACTTGTTGAATTTCTTCCTCAAGGCCTTTATCAGGGTGTGGACTAAAAGCTCTAATCAGAAGTTCACTAGTCTCATCATCCTCATCAATGTCCTTGAGGGATTGATTATCCCCATCCATTTCATCTTCTGAATTGTCCACAACATATTCATCAATTATAGGACTTCTGTTAATCTGGCACTTTTCAGACATTTTATCAGGAGGGACATTATGAGGAGGGGTCATGTACTGTGTCTGTAAGGGAGTAATATCCATGCCCAACTGTTCATCTACCATAATAAACTTCTTACAAGCTTCCCCATTCGTTTGTTGTTCCCCTTGCTGATCCTTATCCTGCTGTGTGTTCTGTCTCTTTTTTTTTTGCTAGGTTTGTTCTTGCTTTTGGGAGTGTTTCCTTGCTTGCTAGTACTTGCATTGGATCCCATATCTTTTGCCATAGCTCCCTTGTTTTGTGTACCTATAGTTCTTACCTCCACTTGCTATTTTTCCCTGTTATTTTTTCTGATATCCTGATTCTTTGCCCTTGTATGTTCCTGTTGCTGCACTTGTTGATGGTTTGGACTCTGTTGCTGGCCTGTAGTGGTAGCAGTGGTTCTAGAGTTTGAACTATGGTCAGTGTGAGTACCCTCATGCATAACATGAGACAAATTCCCCCCTTTGGACATCCTTTCCTGCATGTTAGTTTGTCTCTCCTGACATCCCCCATCCATCCCTCCTTCAACTTCAGTAAGACCATCAGTATAAGGAATAATGGGGATTGGGAGCATTGAGTCAATACATGTGCTCTTGTTATTTACTTTGTTTGCTGTTTGGTTGACCTGAGTTCTTTGGTTGTGATCTGTTTTATCTCTGTTTTGTTCTACTTGTGCTGATATCCCTGCATCACTGTTAGGCTCCTGCATGTCTGCATTTTGTTTTTCCTACATGGTAAGGTTAGTAAAAGAGTTATGATTAGAGATGTTAGATGTACCTGCTTGTGGAGTTGTATTCTGAGGTTGTTCTTTTGTCAGCCTGTTCTATGGTGAAGTTGGTCTCCATATTGTTTTCTGAGTTTTTTCTTCCCGTGGTTTATTGTTTCTCCTTTTTTGTACCTGCCATTCCTCTTCCTTTTGCTTTTCAGGTTGGGGTTGATTGTTCCCTTCCTTGTTGTTTTGTTGTTGCTCCTCCTCTTATTCCTTTGTTCTAGCTTGCCTGTTCTCATTTCCTTGTTGCCCCTGCTCTCTTTTATTCATATTTTTCTTTTCTGTTTCTAACTCCTTCCTCTTGTTGAATTCTTCATCCCTTATTTTGAAGTTGCACTCATCTATCATGTGGCCTTGATGCCTGCAATATAAGCAGTATGAGGGGATATTTTCGTATTCAATTGGTTGTCATCTCCCTATGGTGAGATCCTCATCATCCAAACCAATCCACACATGCCTAGGTCTTGTCTTGGTAAGGTCCATTTGAACTTTTACCTTGGCCATGCTGGCTCTAGTTCTTTTAATGGATGTTGTATCTAAATATAGAACTTTGCCCACAGATTCAAGTAGAGGTGAGATGAACTCCTTCTTGAAGAAATGCCATGGTAAGCCTGGCAGTAGTACCTATATAGGCACAATAGGGGTTTCCTCTTGAGGTCTAAAATTAGGAGTCCAAGTTTGTATTCTCATAAGCTTGCCCTCAATGGTTATTCTTTGTTGTGTCCATACAGTGTTATAGTCAAGTTCATTCTCCAAGTCAATAAAGACATGCCTTGCATTGTAATGAGCTATGTTAACCCCCCCGTTAAGTTGAATTTGCATAATAAATCTTTTCCTGATAAGTTCTACTTTTGGCATGGTGGTACTGAATTTACTTATCAGGGTGTATTTACAATCCACAGTCAACTTATTCATGAAGTCATTCATATCATAAATCATAGCAGGTTGACCCTGTTGGTTTTTATGTCGAGGAGGTACCAGTACGATTGGGGTTGCATGGGCAGCATGAATTTGCCTAAGTCTTGCAGCTAGAGTTTGAACCACTGTATAAGGTGCAGGTTCTGTGGTTTGATCTTGTTTGGTGGTTTGGACATCGTTAGTATTGCTGACACTTTTGGGCTGGTTGGGGTGGTTTATTTGCTGGCTTTGCTGATTAGGGAGAGAATGTTTATCAAAGTTACTGGAAATTTTAGGGAATGCCTTATGATAGCTATTGGGATCAAGATTTCCATCAAGAGAAAGAAGCTGAGATTGATTCATGTTTTTCCATTACTTTGATCAGCCTATTGTTGGGATTTACTGTCCCTCCTGCCCTGTTCCTGCTCACTCACATTAACATCCTTATGCCCTTTTGCATTAACATGTACACGACTATCACTACTATTCAAGCTACCAACATTTTGTTTAGGATTAGAGTTAGAGGACTTACCTGCTTGCATATCATCCTCGCTTGAGTTTTTGCTTTGTGATTTGGTCTTTATTATCTGCTGCCCCTGCATTGGCTCATAACCACTTTCATTAGTAGAATTATCTCTCTTACGTGACCCTTGTTGTCCTTCAATGCTTGGTAATGTATCCTTTGGTTTAACTCCAAATGAAAAATATGATGAACTCTCCACATCAACCACTTCCAACGGTGTATTCTTTGTATTATCATGTTATTCAATTGGACTTAGCCTTGTTCCTTTGGCTCCTCTTTTTGGTTGCATTTCCTTGGATTGTTCCTCTATTATTTGTTGGTCCTATTTTTGACCATTAGAGCCTGCCTGAATTTCCTTTTGGGATTTCTCCTGAGCTAAATTAATGGATATATTGGTAAGATGGACCTCCTCATCTGTAGAATAGATCTCCTTGGCGGCGCCACCATAAAATTGCAGTTTTCCGACAGCTCTATCACCGGAATCCATGTCGCAGGTGATTTGACCGTCCATTTTGCTTGAAATTGCAATGAGATGTACCTCTTCACCAGGTGAGTAATCCCCAATTCTCAAATCGCCATGAAATTGCTGGGAAAGTGCTCGAAATTGAGGGCGCAGTTCTGGCGATATTGCAGCGATCTTCCCATAATTCACCTCTGCAGATCTCGCAATTGCCATGGTGGAATCACCCGATTTTATTGTATATTGTAGCCCTTTATTAGTAGAAACATTCCCACTAAAAAGATTTTCATGAATCAACCTGTCACGGTCTGGTGAAATAATTTTGTGAGTCCCGTCCAATTCTCTCGCACAAATCGCAATGTTCATCGCCTCTTTGCTTCGCAAATTCATGGAGTTGTAGGATGAATTAGAGGGTGATTCTTGGTTGGTTTTGTTCGTCAGGTCAAGGCGTCCCTGTTGGTCTTGGTCCGGCGACCTGAGGAGGTCCACCGGTGCCTCACGCGCTATTCCGGCTGAGTAACTAGCTGTTGGGACTATAGCCTTTAGTGTGGAAAATAGAGAGTATTTAGCGTAGAGAGAGGAATTAGAGAAAAAAAAAGGGAATTGGGGAAGCGATAGGATTTAGGGTTTAGGGTTAGGGGTTTAGAGTTTAGGGTTTAGGGTTTTGGGTTTTGAGTTTAGGATTTAGGGTTTAGGGTTTAGGGGTAGGGTTTAGGGTTTGAGGTTTAGGGTTTAGGGTTTAGAGTTTATGATTTAAATTTAAGGCTTTAGGGTTTAGGGTTTAGAGCTTAGGATTTAAATTTTAGGGTTTAGGGTTTAGGTTTTAGGGTTTAGAGTTAGGGTGTAGGGTTTAGGGTTTAGTATTTAGGGTTTAGGTTTTAGGGTTTATGATTTATGGTTTAGGGTTTTGAGCTTAGCATTTTGGATTTAGGGTTTAGGGTTTAGGATTTAGGGTTTAGGGTTAAGTGTTTAGGATTTAGGGTTTAGGGTTTAGAGTTTGTATTTAAGGTTTAGGGTTTATGGTCTAGGGTTTAGGATTTTGAATTTAGGATTTAGGGTTTAGGGTTTAGGGTTTAAAGTGTAGGTTTTAGGGTTTTGGGTATATGGTTTAGAGTTTGGATTGAGGGTTTAGGGCCTAGGGTTTCAGGTTTAGAATTTAGATTTGGTTTTAGTGTTTAGGGTTTAGGGTTTACAATTTAGGGTTTAGGGTTTAGGGTTTAGAGTTTAGGGTTTAGGTTTTAGGTATTAGTGTTTAGGGTTTAGGGTTTAAGATTTAGGGTGAAGGGCCCAGAGTTTAAGACTTAGGGTTTAGGGTTTAGAGTTTAGGGCTTATAGTTTAGGATTTAGGGTTTGGGGTTTATGGTATAGGGTTTATGTTTAGAATTTAGGGTTTAGGGTTTAAGGTTTACAGATTAGGGTTTAGGGTTTAGGGAATAGGCTTTAAGGATAAGGTTTAGGGTTTAGGGTTTAGAATTTAGGGTTTAGGGTTTAGGTTTAGGTATAAGGTTTAGGGTTTATCTTTTAGGTTTTAGGGTTTAGGGTTTAACGTTTAGAGTTTAGGATTTGGGTTTAGGGTTTAGGGTTAGGGTTTAAAATTTAGGGTTAGGGTTTAGGATTTAGGGCTTAGGGCTTAGGGTGTTGGGTTTAGAGTTTAGGATTTTGTGTTTACGGTTTAGGATTTAGGATTTAGAGTTTAGGATTTAGGATTTAGGGTTTACGGTTTAGGGTTTTATGTTTAGTGTTTAGGGTTTAGAGATTAGGATTTAGGGTTTAAGGTTTAGGATTTAGGGTTTAGAGTTTATGGTTTACGGTTTCGGGTTTAGTGTTTTGGGTGTAGGGTTTAAGGTACAGGATATAGGGTTTAGGGTTTAGGGTTTAGGGATAGGGTTAAGGGTTTTGAGGTTTGGATTTAGGATCTAGGGTTTAGTTTTAGGGTATAGGGTTTAGCTTTTAGGGTTTAGGGTTTAGTGTTTATGGTTTAGGGTTTAATGTTTATAGTTTAGGATTTAGGGTTTAAAATTTAAGGTAAGGTTAAGGTTTAGGGTTTAGGGTTTAGGGTTCATAGTTTAGGATTTAGGATTTAGGGTTTAGAGTATAGTATTTAGGGTGTAAGGTTTAGGGTTTAGGGACTATAGTTTAGGATTTAGAATTTAGGGTTTAGAGTTTATGGTTTGGATTTAGGGTTTTGGGTTTTGGGTTTTGGTTTAGGGTTTAGAGTTTGGATTTAGGTTTTAAAGTTTAGGGTTTAGGGTTTACGGTTTAGGGTTTAGGGTTTAGTGTTTAGGAATTAGGGTTTAGGGTTTACGGTTTAGGGTTTACGGTTTAGGGTTTATGGTTTATGGTTTATGATTTTAGGTTAAGCATTTAGGGTTTAGAGTTTAGTATTTAAGGTTTAGTGTTTAAGGTGTAGTATTTAGAGTTTAGGATTTAGGGTTTAGGGTTTAGGGTTTAGGGTTTAGGATTTAGGGTTTTGGTTTAGGGTTTAAAGTTCAGGATTTTGGATTTAGGGTTTACTGTTTAGTGTTTTATGTTTAGGATTTAGTATTTAGAGTTTAGGATTTAGGGTTTCGAGTTTAGAGTATAGAGTTAGGGTTTCGGGTTTATGGTTTTGGGTTTAGAGTTTATAGTTTGGATTTAGGATTTACGGTTTATGGTTTATGGTTTGGGTTTTAGGGTTTAGGTTTTAGGATTTAGAGGTTAGGGATTAGGGTTTAGGGTTTATGGTTATGTGTTTAGGGTTTAGGGTTTTGAGTTTAGGATTTTTTATTTTTTATTTTTATTTGAACGACCCTTGAGGGGGTCAGGGGCTGAGCAATACCCCTAAGCCTTATCATATATAAATCTCAAAAAATACAAGGAGAGTGATATATACTGAACCTCCAATCCTAATGTTGGGTCAAGAGTCGACCTACCTACTAAGGTTAGTCGACTCAACCCTATACAATAAGATGTCATACTAAACTAAGCACCTAGAGAGGACTCCTCTCTTAATACAAAGTTACTAATAATACATAAATAAGGAAGACTCTCCCCTTACAAAAAAATTAGAAATTATACCTAATCAAATTACTATACCTAAAGACATAGTTAATTTGAATAGTTGTATCTCATGAATCAATTTGTCAAAGAAAATGAGTCCTTATCGAAGCACTTGGTACAGTATGTGTTATAAGTGTGATTCTTGCAGGTTTGTACGAAGACCCTCTGTACAAACTTCCTAATCTGCAAAAACTCCCTCGTGCTGAAATTGATCATCGAGCATTAGATTGAAAAGCTGAGGAAGTTTCTTGTTATAATGTAAGCCTCTTGGAAATTTTCTACCACCACCAGGAGCTCCTGTTCCTAATCAAACAACCAAACTAAATAAATAGTTAAGATGATAAAGAGAAACATAAATTCACGGAGATGTATTAAATAAAGTCAAGGAGGAATTTTAATCCTTCTCCTTTTCTTTCTTCTGAAGCTTTGCATTCCCATTTTCTCCAGAATATAGCTTCCTCTAACTGCTGTTGGTAATTGGTTGGGAGTGTAATAATGTTGTATAATATCGTGTTTATGACTCTATTTAGACAACAAGTCTTCTGTACTGTTAGCCTCTCTGTATGTATGATCACATTGCTTAGCTTATAGTTGTAGCTCCTGCACAAACCTGAAAAGCCTCAAAGGAGGAGCAGAAATCTGCAAAATCCATTTAGATAGTAGTTCCGAATCCACTTCTAAAATGATATTTTTATACCCATGTTGAATGCACCAATGAAGACCATAACTGGCAACCTGTACTTCTGCCTGATAGGTCCCTTCACCCAAAGGTATAGCAAATGCATAAACAATAGTCCCATTAGAATCCCGCAGAATACCCCCTCCTCCAATCTTCCCCGGATTATGCAAGGCACTACCATCCGTATTAAGTTTATATATAGCATCAGGTGGAGTTTTCCAACTTACTGAAAGTACTCTAACCTCATGTTT
Source organism: Solanum chiquidenum (assembly GCA_029582725.1). NCBI lineage: Eukaryota > Viridiplantae > Streptophyta > Magnoliopsida > Solanales > Solanaceae > Solanum > Solanum chiquidenum. The sequence continues at coordinate 42,023 of JAJOOS010001115.1, read as the reverse complement.
ACCATGTTCTAATATGTACATAACCTCTGTCCATTTAATTGGCCACTGAATATAAGGAAAAACAGTCCTGAGAAGGTAAAACATGTCTTTAATAATCAAATATTTCACCCTACTGATACTAGAAATCTTACCCCCATACTTAGCAGAACACCTATTCTTCCATAAGTTCCAGCATATAACAATAGGAATAGTATGAATAACATTCTTGTAAGCTTCATTTTTAACTTGAATATCACCCCAATTAAGAAGGTAACTAGCCAGTGATGTCTGCTATACAGTAATACATATCAGATTTGAGAAATATTTCCATATGTGAGCTGCAAAATGTCCTTGAATGAATATATGGTCCACTTCATCCCAAACTTGCTGATAACAACAAAAACAATTCACAGGTTCCACACCAAAGGTCCCTAATTTCTCATTCGTTGGTAATTTATTCCTCAATGCCCTCCAAAGGAGAAAAGACATTTTGAAAGTTATATGTTTATGCCAAATCTGAGAGTTAATCCCTGAAATAGTATCCCTGTGTCTGCAAATTTCCCAGGCTGAAGCACTGGTGAATTTTCCATTTTCTGTTGGCTTCCATATTGCTGTAACAAGAACACCATGTTGATAATGAAAAGTAGTACTCAATATATAAGGGATGAGCAAAGGTGGAACCTCCTGCCTTAGTTTTCCCTCATTCCATTTACCATCAACCAAAAATTGAGCAACTGTATCATTGTTGAGGCTTGAAATATGACTGGTACTTTTAGCAAGAGCACCCCAGAATTGAGATTCCATGTGATATGATCTTCTACTTTGTCTTTATTCTTCATCATGTACCTCCACACCAATGATTCACCAGTATCCATCTTTTTAGCCACTGGATTGGCCCTTTGACAATATTTAGATTTAAGGAATTGACTCCATAAAGAAGAAGTAGATCTAAAGACCCACCATTGCTTATATTGAAGAGAAGTGCATATATCAGACAATTTCCTTAGACCCACCCCTCCTTCAGCATAAGGCAAGCTCATGGTCTCAATGGAAGCCCAATGATATTTGAATTTATCATGATCTCTCCCCCAAAATAAATTTGCTATGAGAGACTCAATATATTTGATAATAGTATTTGGAGGAGAGATGGCAGCCATTGTATGAATACGAATGGATTGTTGTGCATGCTTAATTAAAGTAATTTTGCCTTCAACACTGAGAATTCTTGTGTGCCAGCCACAAATCTTTTTAGACACTTTCTCCACTAACTGAGAATAGTATATAATCCTCTGTCGACCAATATAAAGAGGACAACCTAAATAAGTAATAGGACTTGTCTTTTGAGAAAAACCTATGACTTCCTTGATGGTATTGCAGAGATCAATAGGTGTGGTATCTGGAACCATAAAATGACTCTTCTCTCTGTTGATAAGATGATCAGATGCATATTCATATTCTCTCAAAGTATCCATAATAAGTTTCAAAGAATGACTATCAGAGGAGGTAAAAATAATCACATCATCTACAAAACTCAAATGATTAATCTGAGGACCTTTAGGCTCCATATGAAAGCCTTTATAAAGGGGAATCTGATGAAGATGATTAAGCATTCTTGAAAGCACCTCTGCACCTAAACTAAATAGGCTTGGAGAGAGAGGGTCACCTTGCTTAAGGCCTCTAGTGAATTGAAAAAAACCATGTCTATGACCATTAATAATGATGGAGTACCAATTATTACTCATGATTCTCCAAATTAAATCAATAAAGATTTCCCCAAACCCAAATTTCCTTAATACCAAACAAGTAAATGCCCAAGACACCCTATCATATGCCTTGGGCATATCCAACTTAATAATAATATTTGTTCTTGCTTGGGGTTTCTTGATGCCATGAGTGATTTCTTGTGAAAGCATGATATTTTCTGTTATACTTCTCCCTCTTACAAACCCTGATTGATTTTCTGACAAAAGTAAAGGAAGAACAACAGCTAATCTCATACTTAAGACTTTGGAGATAATTTTATTGGAGAAATTGCTAAGACTAATAGGCCTAAGGTCAGTGAATCTGGAAGGTTGTTCAATTTTTGGAAGTAAAACCAAACAAGCATGAGACATGAATTTAGGCATAATTTGACCACAAAAGAAAGATTGTACTGCAGCCAGCAAATCTTTCTTAATAATGTGCCAACAGGCTTGATAAAATTTCCCCCTAAAACCATCTGGACCCGATGCTGAGTTTGGATTCATAGTGAACACAACTTGCCTTAGTTCCTCTAATATAGGCATAGCCTATAACATCTCATTCTGCTCAGGAGTAACTAAGGTAGGTATGTGCTGAAAAATTCCTTCTTCTATTCTGTTATGTTGTCCAGTAAATATGTTCTGAAAATATTGACAAGCAGCCAGTGCAATTGGTTTATCACCTTGAATCCACACATCATTGTCTGTACATATTTTATGTAAAAGCAATCTTCTTCTTCTACCCCTCATCAAAGCATGAAAGTACTTGGTATTGGCATCCCCCTCCTTAAACCATTGCAATTGAGTCTTCTGTTTAAGGATAGATTCTTCCAATTTTAAATATTTAATATACTTCGCATTCATAAGATGAAGTTGTTGTCTGAAGAATTCAGTATTAGTAGTAAGAAGATCTTCCTCAGCTTTTCTGATTGTCTCCTCATACTCCCGTACTTTAAAATATATATCATCATACTCCTCTTTTGACCATTTACTAAGTGTAGATGTCAACCTTTTCATTTTGTGATGCAATTTCCACATAGGATTACTAGTGACCCCCTTTTCCCAATATTGCTGCACAGTCTCCATAAAGGAGTCATTTTCAACCCAAAATGTAGAAACTTGAAGTACTTTGTATGACTCTCACTTGTTCTAGTCAGTTACATCAACAAAGGACTGTGGTCAGAACCAACAGAAGATAAATGATCAATAGTAGTTTGAGGCATAACCTCTAACCATTTGTCATTAACCATGGACCTATCCAATCTCTTCCAAACTCTAGCTTGTGCATCCCTTTGATTACACCATGTGAATGGAAACCCTGTGTAACCTAAATCAGTTAAACCACATGCTTCTATCACACTAATAAACTCAAAGCTCTTATTCATGTTATAAGGCATTCCCCCAACCTTCTCCTCTATAGATGTGATAACATTGATATCTCCCATAGTACACCAAGGTACATCCATACTAGGATAAGACAGAAGCCTGTCCCACAGAGGTCTCCTCATATGATCCTTACATTTAGCATAAATAAAGGACATCATGAATTGCTTAGTTAGATCAGAATGTTTGAAACTTCCTGTGATATGTTGCTCATGATTTTCAAGAATATGACCAGTGACTTCCTTAGACAAAAACAACCAAATTTTTCCATTAGGATTACTGACAACATGATCCATTTGAAGTTGAAGTCTCACCATGTTGATTTGAGACTTGTCTGCAAAGGGTTCAAGCACTGCAATCAGATATAATTGATGCAATCTCTTAAGTGTTTGAAGATTTTCCAAAGAACCTTGGGTATTGATACTCCTAACATTTCAACATAGGGCCTTAATCATTAAAAACCTTTGGATTTGGACCTTGTGATAGGCCTGCTAGAAGTTGTAGAGGTACTGGTGGTACGTGATTGTCTGCTTTGCTTCCTACCTCTTGGGGATAGACCCTGTTTTGTTGTGACATCTTGGACTTCCTCAGTCCACTGATCCTTAAAGATGGAACCAAAGGTTTGAGGTGCCTGATTGTGTCTTCCCCTTCTTCACCAGATTCAGCAATGGACTGATTATTAGAATCCAATTCATCTTCAGAATTCAAAGCCCCATAATCATCTTGTGGTGGCCGACCATCCTAATCCTTTGTTTGTTGGATATGAGCTGAAACCTGATCAACATTATGTCTCTTTTTTATAGCATCTCTTCTTTTTTTACTCAACATGCTTCCTGATTTATTATTGAATTTGTCTGTCTGTTGACCAGTATCAATGACCTGATTTATTAGGGTTTAGGGTTTATTATTTAGTGTTTAGGGTTTATTATTTAGTGTTTAGGGTTAGGATTTAGGGTTTTGAGTTTAGGATTTAAGGTTTGGGGTTTAGGGTTTAGGGTTTAGGGTTTAGAGTTTAGGATTTAGGGTTTAGGGTTTAAGGTTTAGGGTTTAGATTTAGGGTTTAAGGCTTAGGGTTTAGAATTTAGGGTTTAGGGTTTAGGGTTTAGGGTTTAGGATTTAGGAATTAGGGGTTAGAGTTTGGATTTAGGGTTTAAGGTTTACGGTTTTGATTTAGGATTAGGATTTAGGGTTTTGAGTCCAGTATTTAGGGTTTAGGGTTTAGGGTTTAGCATTTAGGGTTTAGGGTTTTGGGTTTAGAGTTTAGGATTTATAGTTTAGGGCTTAGGTCTTAGGGTTTAGATTTTGGTTTTAGGGTTTAAGGTTTACACTCTAGGGTTAAGGGTATAAGGTATAGGGTATATGGTATAGGGTATAGGGTATAGGGTTTAGGTTTTAGTGTTTCAGTTTTAAGGTTTAAGAGTTAGGGTGTAGGACCTAGAGTTTAGGACTTAGGGTTTAGGGTTTATAGTTTAGGGCTTAGAGTTTAGGATTTAGGGTTTAGGGTTTCTGGTTTAGGTTTAGGTTTAGGGCTTAGGATTTAGGGTTTAGGGTTTATAGTTTACGGATTAGGGTTTAGTGTTTAGGGTTTAGGGGTTAGACTTTGGATTTAGGGTTTAGGGTTTACGATTTAGTGTTTAGGGTTTAGGGTTTAGGGGTTAGACTTTGGATTTAGGGTTTAGGGTTTAGGGTTTACGATTTTGATTTAGGATTAGGATATAGGTTTTAAATCTAGTATTTAGGGTTTAGGGTTTAGGGTTTATGGTTTTGATTTAGGATTAGGATTTAGGGTTTTGAGTCTAGTATTTAGGGTTTAGGGTTTAGAGTTTAGGGTTTAGGGTTTAGGGTTTAGGGTTTGGGTTTTAGGGTTTAGGGTTTAGGATTTAAAGGTTAGGGATTAAGGTTTAGGGTTTATGGTTATGGGATTAGGGTCTAGGGTTTTGAGTTTAGGATTTAAGGGTTGGAGTTTAGGGATTTGGGTTTAGAGTTTAGTATTTAGGGTTTAGGGTTTAAGGTTTAGGGTTTAGGGTTTAGGGTTTAAGAATTAGGGGTTAGAGTTTGGATTTAGGGTTTAGGGTTTACGGTTTTGATTTAGGATTAGGATTTAGGGTTTTGAGTCTAGTATTTTGGGTTTAGGGTTTAGAGTTTAGGATTTATAGTTTAAGGCTTAGGTTTTATGGTTTAGAGTTTGGATTTAGGGTTTAGGGTTTAAGGTTTACACTTTAGGGTTATGGGTATAGGGTTTAGAATTTAAGGTTTAAGATTTAGGGTGTAGGACCTAGAGTTTTGGACTTAGGGTTTAGTGTTTAGAGTTTAGGGCTTAGAGTTTACGATTTAGGGTTTAGGGTTTTTGGTTTAGTGTTTAGGTTTAGGGCTTTGGGTTTAGGGTTTAGGATTTATGGATTAGGGTTTAGTGTTTGGGGTTTAGCATTTAGGGTTTAGCGTTTAGGGTTTAGGGTTTAGGGATTAGGGGTTAGAGTTTAGATTTAGGGTTTAGGGTTTACAGTTTTGATTTAGGATTAGGATTTAGGTTTTGAGTCTAGTATTTAGGGTTTAGGGTTTAGGTTTTTACGGTTTTTTTTAGGATTAGGATTTAGGGTTTTGAGTCTAGTATTTAGGGTTTAGGGTTAAGAGTTTAGTATTTAGAGTTTAGGGCTTAGGTCTTATAGTTTAGAGTTTGGATTTAGGGTATAGGGTTTAGGGTTTAGGATTTAGGGTTTAGGGTTTAATATTTACGGTTTAGGGTTTAAGATTTAGGGTTTAGTGTTTAGGGCTTAGGGTTTTAGGCTTAGGGTTTAGGGTTTAGAGTTTAGGGTTTTGGATTTAGGGTTTAGGGTTAGGGTTAGGGTTTAGGTTTATGGTTTAGGGTTTAGGGTTTAAGGTTTATGGTTTTGGGGTTTAGTGTTTAGGGTTTAGAGTTTTGGGTTAAGTGTTAGGGTTTAAGATTTTGAATTTAGTATTTAGGGTTTAGAATTAATGTTAGTGTTTAGTGTTTGGGGTTTAGGGTTTAGGTTTTAACATTTAGAGGTTATAATTTATGGGTTTGTGTTTAAGGTTTAGGTTTAGGTATTAGGATTTAGGGTTAGGGCTTAGGATATAGGATTTATGGTTTTGAGTTTAGGATTTAGTGTTTAGGGTTTTTTTTTTTTTTTTTTTTTTTTAAAAAATTTTATATAGCGACCCTTGGGGGGGTCAGGGGCTTAGCAACACCCCCAGGCCTTAGCATAAATAAAGGAAAAAAATACAAGGAGGGGGACATAAACCTAACCTCCGATCCTATGATGGTTCATAAATCGTCCTTCCTTCACAGAAAGGTCGATTCATCCCCATATTCTAAGGTGAAACCTAAAAAACTAAGCACCTAAGTGAGAGGACTCCTCTCGATACAAAGTTTCTAGGAAACATAAATAAGGGAGACTCTCCCCTTACAAACAAACATAAAATATAAAACTAAGCCTATTCATATGAACTATAATTGTGGAATTATAGTTGAGGTGGAAGATGTTCAACCCCCTCAAGGGGGGTTCTTTGATCCTCTTAACCTTCCTTCTTCTGAAACTTGCCATTCCAAGCATATCCATTTGATAATGAGCTTTGGTTTCCTTTGGTAGTTGATGAGTGTTGAAGTAGAGTTGTGGACTAGTGATCTTGTGGCTGTGTTTTGAAAGAGAATCAGCAACAAAATTAGCTTCTCGGAAAGTGTGCGTACACTTGAAATCTTGTGTTCGACTGATGAGAGCCCTTAGTTTCAATATCTGTGTATTGACACTCCAGTGAGGTTTAATTTTGTGTGATATCCAGTCTACTACGAGTTGCGAGTCCACCTCCAATATGATTTTCCTGTAACCTAATTCCAGTGACCAGGTCAATCCAAAAATGGCTGCTGCTACCTCGGCTTGATTGTTCGATCCTTCTCCCAAAGGGGTTGCAAATGCTAGCCTCATTTCACCATCTTGAGCCCTTAGGATGCCCCCAGCTCCAGTTCTGCCAGGGTTCTGTAGTGCACTGCCGTCTGTGTTAATCTTGATCCATTCATCTGGAGGTTTTATCCACTTAACTAAGGTTACTTTGGTATCCTGAATACATTCTCCTCCAAGTTGAATCAGATCCTTCCAGTTCGGGGGCCATTTGAGGTGAGGGAAAGTTGTGGTCATGAGCTTGTAATTGTCTTTGTAGATTGCATATTTAACTCTGCTGATGCTGGGCTGTTTCCCTCCATGTTTGCTAGCACACCTATTTTTCCAAAGGTTCCAGCATATAAAAATTGGTGTCGCTTGTAATATCAATCTGTGTGCTTCGTTGTTATACTTGGCTGACCACCACTGCTTGATGAGCTGAATTAGGGAGCTGTGATCTGCGATGATACCAGCAGGTGCAGCAAAGCTTCTCCACACGTAAGTAGCAAATTGTCCATTGTTGAAGGTGTGTTCTATGGTGTCCAGACCTGACCTGTAACTACAACAAAAACAATTTGCCGGCTCATTGCCAAAGCTGATTAGTTTTTCGTTAGTAGGAAGTTTACGTCGTAAAGTTCTCCATAAAAGAAAAGAAGTTTTAAAAGGGATACTCTTGTGCCAAATGAATGTGTTGAATATTGTCTTGTTCCTCTTCTCCCTGATTTCATTCCATGCAGATGAACAGGTGAACTGTCCATCATTTGTGAGTTTCCAGATGGCCTGGTCAGGGGTGTGCTGCTGTATGTAGATTTCAGTAGAAAGTATGCTGTCGAGGTAATTGTTAGGAGCTTGTTGAATGAGTTTGTTCAAGTTCCATTGACCCTCCTGCCAGAATTCTGCTACTGTTGTGTTGTTGAATCTTTTGCTGCCAGTGGAGAAGTGAGCAAGAGGTCCAACACCAAGCCAATTGTCCCACCAGAAGGAGCAGCTGCCTGAGTTGAGCTTCCATTGAATGTGAACTTCAGCCTTATGCTTGTTGTGCATCAGCTGTTTCCAAGTCAGTGACTCCCCTGTGTCCCATTTCTTACTGATAGGGTTGGATCTTTGACAATACTTAGCCATCAAAAAATCTCCCCAAAGGGTTTTCTTTGATCTAAAGCACCACCATTGTTTGTATTGGAAGGTTATGCATACATCCTTAAGGTTTTTCATACCAATACCTCCCTCTTCATAGGGAAAACTTAGATTTTTCCAAGAAGCCCAATGGTATTTTTTCTTTTCATTCCACCAGCCCCAGAAGAAGTCAGCCATGATGCTTTGGACCTGCTTTATGACAGTAACAGGGGGGGTCACAGCTGAAAGGAGATGAATAGGTATAGATTGTAGGACATGCTTGACTAAAATAGCTCTACCACCATAGTTCAATAATTTTGTATGCCACCCTGTAATTCTGCACAAAACTTTGTTAATAAGATCAGAAAAATAAATAATCCTTGGTCTACCAACAAATAAAGGGCAACCAAGGTATGTGAGAGGGCCTTCTTTCTGTCTGAATCCAGTGACCCTTTTGATCCTGTCTCTAGTGCTATTGAAAGCACTATTATGGACCATAAAGTGACTTTTATCTGTGTTAATAAGCTGGCCTGAAATGTCCTCATATGTCTTCAAGGTTTGCATAATGAGTTTCAGAGTTTTCTGTCTCCCAGAAGTGAAGAGAATAATGTCATCAGCAAAACTTAAGTGATTCACTTGGGGACCCCTTGGTTCCATGATAAATCCATAATAATTTGGATTGTTTTGGAGTCTGTTGAGTGATCTGGACAGAACCTCAGCACCTAAAATAAATAGGGCCGGGGATAAAGGATCACCTTGCTTGAGACCTCTTGTGGATCTAAAGAAGCCATGTCTTTTACCATTGATGATAATAGAGTACCAGTTGTTAGCCATGATCCTCCAAACCATATCAATAAAGACTTCCTCAAACCCCATCCTTCTCAATACTAAACATATATAAGACCAAGAGACCCTATCATATGCCTTAGCCATGTCTAGCTTAATAATGACATTACTGCCAATATTTGGTTTCTTAATCTGATGGAGGATCTCTTGTGCCAGCATAACATTTTCAGTTATACTTCTCCCTTTGACAAAGCCAGATTGGTTGAGAGATATCAAACTAGGTAGAATAGGACCAAGTCTAGAACTTACTAGTTTAGAAATGATCTTGCTAGTGAAGTTGCTAAGACTGATAGGTCTAAATTCAGTGAGCTTGTTGGGATGGTTCACTTTAGGGAGCAGGACAATGCAGGAATGGGAGAAATACTTGGGAATCATTTGCCCACAAAAGAATGCATGAATGACATCCATGAGGTCATGTTTGATAATATTCCAACATTTCTGGAAAAAATAGCCATTCATCCCATCCGGACCAGCTGCAGAATTAGGATTCATGGAGAAAACCACTTCCTTTAACTCTTCCAGGTCAGGTATGGTAGTAAGACTGTCATTTTGCTCCTGATTGACCATCCTAGGGATGCATTCCAAGGGACCCTCATTGATGACTGTGTTTTCCCCTGTGAAAAGATCTTGGAAATGATCACAAGCAGCTTCAGCAATGTTCTCTTCTCCTTGTATCCATTCCCCATCTCCCTTGATAAGTTTGTGGATGAATAGCCTTCGTCTTCTCCCCCTTATCAGAGAATGGAAATATTTTGTGTTGCAATCCCCCTCTTTGAACCAATGTAATTGAGTTTTTTGTTTCAGTATGGAATCTTCTATCTTCAAGTATCTGATATACTCTGCATTGAGTTCATGGAGAATGGTTCTATTGGTGTCACACTGTTCTTGAATCAGGTTCTCTTCAGCAGTTCTGACCCTCTCCTCATAGTCTTTGACTTTAGTGAAGATGTCCCCAAATTCCCTTCTGGACCAGTTACTAAGGGTGTTGGACAGCCTCTTCAATTTGTGATGAAATCTCCACATGTTGTTACCCTCTACATTCCTTTCCCAGCAGGATTTTACTATGTCAAGAAAATTAGATTGATCAGCCCAGCAGTTGAGGAATTTAAAATATTTGATATGGTTATCCTCTTTTGCAGTTATTTCCATCAGTAAGGGACAATGATCAGACCCTACAGATGGTAAGTGAGTGATGGTAGTCTGAGGCATCTTTTCCAGCCAAGCATCAGAAACCAGAGCTCTGTCTAGTCTTTTCCACACTCGCTGCTGTATGCCTCTGTTGTTAGACCAAGTATACTTCTGTCCATTGAATCCTAAATCAACAAGACCACAGGCTTCAATAACAGCAATGAATTCAAAACTCTTTCTCATATTGTAAGGAACTCCCCCCAGCTTCTCTTCAATAGTGGTAATAACATTAAAATCCCCTACAGAGCACCAAGGTCTGTTAGGGTCAGCAGCTTGGTGTAACATTCTGTCCCATAAAGGTCTCCTGAGATGATCTTTGCATTTGGCATATACAAAAGTAATGTTGAAATGAGTTTGCAATTCATTATGACCAAGGCCACATGTAATTTGTTGCTCATCCTCCTCTAATACAACACAGTCAATATCCATGTTCCAAAATATCCAAATTTTTCCATTGCAATTACTCACAGCATGTTCCATACCTAATTGATTCTTAAAATTTTGAATGTGAATGGTATCTGAGAAAGGTTCAAGGATAGCAATGATAGAGAGCTGGTGCATCTTCTTGAGCATTTTGAGTCTTTCACTTACACCTTGGGTGTTAATACCTCTCACATTCCAAATGATTGTATTCATCATTGGGATGATCTAGAAGTAAACAGCCTAGTGTTTGGTCTGCCAGCAGTGACAGTGTTAACATCTTGGCTCCTAAATTTGAAGCTAGACTGATGTATTCCTCTGGGAGATAAGCCCTGTGTAGTAGTCGCCTGTTGAATTTCTTCTGCAACACCTTTTTGGGGGGGAGGACTAAAAGCTCTAATCAGTAACTCACTAGTCTCCTCATCCTCATCAGGGTCATTAAGAGATTGGTTATCCACATCAAGTTCATCCTCTGAGTTGTCCACAGCATATTCATCAAAGGTAGGATTCTTATTCATTTGACAGTTTTCAGGTCTCTTATCTGGAGGAACATTAGGAGGAGGACTCATATATTGGGTTTGAAGAGGACTGATATCCATGCCCACTTGATCATCAACCATAATAAACTTCTTACAATTTTCCCCCTCCTTTTGTTGTTCTCCCTGCTGTTCACTATGTTGTAGAAAGTTTTGTCTCTTTTTTTCAGCATCTCTTTTTTTCTTGCTAGGTTTGTTCTTGCTTTTGAGAGTGTCTCCATGATTACTGGTGCTTGCATTGGCTCCCATGTCCTTTGCCATGGATCCTTTGTTCTGTTTACCTGCAGTGCATACTTCCTGTTGCTGTTTTGCAGTGGTAGCAGGAGCTCTAAGGTCTGGGTCATGGTCACAGTGAATACCCTCATGCAGAACATGAGTCAAATTCCCCCCTTTGGCCCCCCCTTCCTGCAGGTTAGTGTGTTTCTCCTGACATCCCCCATCCATCTCTCCTTCAACTTCAATAATGACATTAGAATGTATAGTAACAGGGGTATTGGGTGTTGGGAGCATTGAGTCAATACCTGTGGTCTTATTCTTTCCTTTATTTACTGTTTGCATGGTCTGTATTTTTTGGTTTTGGTCTGCTGTAGGCCTGCTTTGTGCTCCATGTGGTGTTACCCCTTGATTGTTGTTGTGCTCCTGAGTAATGTCAATTTGTTTTCCCTGCATGTTAAGGTGAGTAAAAGGGTTATGATTGGAAATATTGGTTATACCTGTTTGCTGAGTTATGGTTTTTGGCTGCTCATTTGAAGATCTGTTCTGTGGGGATGTTGGTCTCCACATTGTCCTTTGTATTTTCTCCTCCACTGATTTATTGTTCCTCCTTCTGGGCACTTGCCATGCTTTTTCCTTCTGCTGATCAGATTGTTGTTGGTTGCTTTCTTCCTTGTTGCTTTGGTGTTGTTGCTCCTCTTGTTCCTTTGTCCTATTTTGCCTGTGTTCTGTTCCCTGCTGCAACTGGTCACCTTTATTCATGCTTTTCATTTCTGTTTCTAACTCTTTCCTTCGTTTGACATCCTCATCCCTTATTCTGAAATTACAATCACCTAACCTATGACCTTGATGGTTGCAATATTCACAATAAGGAGGAATATTTTCATATTCAATAGGTTGCCATCTCCCTATAGTGAGGTCTTCATCATCCAAACCAATCCATACATGTCGAGGTCTAGTCTTAGTGAGATCAACTTGAACTTTTACCTTGGCCATACTTGCTCTAGTTCTTTTGATGGAAGCAGTATCGAGATATAAGACTTTGCCCACAGATTCCAATAGAGGAGTGATGAATTCTTTCTTAAAACAATGCCATGGCAAACCTGGCAGCAGTACCCATATAGGAACAATAGGTGTTTCTTCTTCAGGTCTGAAATTGGGAGACCAAGCTTGTATTCTCATAAGTTTGCCATCAATGGTCATTCTTTGTTGTGTCCAGACAGTGTTGTAATCCAATTCATTCTCCAAATCAATAAAAACATGTCTAGCATTATAGTGTGCAATATTGACTCCCCCATTTAATTGAGTTTGTAAGATGAAGCTTTTCCTTATGAGTTCTATTTTTGGCATGGTGGTACTGAATTTACCTATAAGGGTGTATTTACAATCCACAGCCAATTTGTTCATGTAATCGTCCATGTCATAGATCACAGCAGGCTGGCCCTGTTTAGTGGTATGTCTGGGAGGGACCAGGTCTATGGAGGTTGCCTGAGTAGCATGGATTTGTCTAAGTCTTGCAGCTAAAGTTTGAATCACAGTATACGGAGGAGGTTGAGTATTCAGATCCTGTTTGTTGTTTTGATTCTCACTGAGTTTGCCAGGATTTTTGGATGGTTTGGGGTGCTGAGTTTGCTGACCATTAGAGTTGGAATTAGTATGTCTGTCAAAGTTGCTGGAGATTTTAGGGAACTCATTCTGGTATCTATTGGGCTCAGACTGCCCTCCTTGATCAGGGAAATGATCAGGGGATTGAAGTTGGTTTTTATTATGACCACTACTATGAATTCGATCACCCTGCTCTTGGGGTTTAATGTGCCCCCTGCCCTGGTCTTGATCATTCAATATAGTATTGGTTTGCCCCTTCATATCCTCATTCTCATGATCATCACTACTGCTCCGACTAACAGCATCGCGACTAGAATTAGAGTGAGAAGGCTTACCAGCAGGGGTGTCATCGAAACTCAAATTTGTCCTTTGTGAATTGGCATTTATAATTTGTAGGTCCTGCATATGATCAAAAGCAAATTCAGTATTATGATTAGTAGCCATACCTGGTATCTGTTGTCCTCCATTGCTTGGAATTGGATTCACTGGTTGAACTCCAAATGAGAAGTGTGATGAACTCTCCACTTCAATCACTTCTAGGCTGGTAGTCCTTGCATTACTGTGCTGCTCAACTTGATCATGGATGATTCGTGTATCTCCAAGCTCTGGTTGCATCCTTGTTCCTTGTTCTTCATTTTCAACAGGGAGATTATTTGTAGCCTCATCCAAGCTAGCTTGATTTTCCTTTTGGGTTTGTTTCTGAGTTAAATTGATGGAAATGTTGGTAAGATGAGCCTCCTTGTCCGTAACAAGAGGTCCCTGAGCAATTTCGCCAACACATGTCAATTTTCCGGTTGCTTTGTCATTGGAATCTTTGTCGCCGGCGATTGGACCATCCATTTTACTTGAAATTGTAGTAGGATGTACCTCTTCACCAGGTGAATAAACCCCAGTATTCGCATCGCCAAGAGAAAGGTGGGAAGTTGGGCGAATTTGAAGGCGCAACTCAGGCGATTTTGCGGTGATTTTCGCAGAAATCGCCTCATCAGATCTCTCAATTGGCAAGATGGATTCATTTGATTTTTGACTATGTTGTAGCCCTTGATTAGTATATTAATTCCCCTCGAATAGCTTTCGATGAATCACTTCAATACGATCTGGGGAAATAATTTTTTTAATCCCTTCCAGCTCCTTCTCTGAATTCGCGATATTCATCGCCTCAGTATTTTGCGAATTCGAGGAGTTGTAGGATGAATTAGGAGATGATTCTTGTTGAGTTTTGTTCGTCTGTTCAAGGCGCTTCAGATGGCTTTGATCCGGCGGCCTGAGGAGTCCCACCGGCGGCACACACGCCATTACGGCTGCCGCTGGAACTATAGCAGCTGTGTATTTTCTTAGAAGGATTTCCGCGTAGTGAGGGAAACTAGAGAGAGAAAAAAAATTGGGAAATGAGGAAGCGATGTGTTTAGGGTTTAGAGTTTTGGATTTAGGGTTTAGAGTTTTGGATTTAGGGTTTAGGGTTAAGGTTTAGGGTTGAGGATTTAGGGTTTAGGGTTTAGAGCGTAGGGTTTAGGGTTTAGGATTTAGTGTTAGGGTTTAGGATTTTGGATTTAGGGTTAGGGTTTAGGGTTTACAGTTTAGGGTTTAGGGTTTTAGGTTTATAGTTTAGGATTTAGAGTTTAGGATTTAGTGTTTAGAGTTTAGTGAATGGATTTAGGGTTTCAGGTTTAGGATTTTGGGTTTAGTGTTCAGAGTTTGTATTTAAGTTTTAGGATTTAGGGTTTCAGATTTAGAGGTTATGGTTTTGGGTTTAGGGTTTAAGGTTTAAAATTTTGGGTTTAGTGTTTAGGGTTTTGTGTTAGAATTAAGAGTTTTGAGTTTAGGATTTAGGGTTTAGGATTTAGGTTTAATGTTAGGGTTTAGGGTTTGGTGTTTAGGGTTTATAATTTAAGGTTTAGGGTTTAACGTTTAGAGTTTATGATTTATGGTTTAGGGTTTAGGGTTTAGGGTTTAGGTTTAGGGATTAGGATTTAGGGTTAGGACTTAGGATTTAGGATTTAGGGTTTAGGGGTTTGAATTTAGGATTTAGTGTTTAGGTTTAGGGTTTAGTGATTGGATTTAGGGCTTGAGGTTAAGGTTTTAGGGTTTAGAGTTTAGCATTTAAATTTAAGAGTTTAAGGTTTAGGGTTTAAGCCTAGGATTTAAAGTTTAGGGTTTAGGTTTTAAGGTTTAGAGGTAGGGGTTAGGATTTAGCATTTAGAGTTTAGGGTTTAGTGTTTAGGCCTTAGGTTTTAGGGTTTACAATTTTGATTTAGGATTAGGATTTAGGGTTTTGAGTCTAGTATTTAAGGTTTAGGGTTTATAGTTTAGGGTTTTGGTTTTAGAGTTTAGGATTTATAGTTTAGGGATTAGGTATTAGGGTTTAGAGTTTGGATTTAGGGTTTAGGGTTTAGAGTTTAGGGTTGACGGTTTAGGGTTTACACTTTAGGGTTAAGGGTATAGGGTATAGGGTATAGGGTATAGGGTTTAGGGTTTAGGTTTTAGTGTTTAGGGATGAAGGTTTAAGATTTAGGGTGTAGGACCTAGAGTTTAGGACTTAGGGTTTAGGGTTTAGAGTTTAAGGCTTTAGAGTTGCCGATTTAGGGTTTAGGGTTTCTGGTTTAGGGTTTAGGTTTAGGTATTAGGGTTTAGGGTTTAGGGTTTAGGATTTACATATTAGGGTTTAGTGTTTAGGGTTTAGGGTTTAGGGTTTAGGGATTAGGGGTTAGAGTTTGGTTTTAGGGTTTAGGGTTTATAGTTTTTATTTAGGATTAGGATTTAGGTTTTGAGCCTAGTATTTAGGGTTTAGGATTTAGGGTTTATGGTTTTGATTTAGGATTAGGATTTAGGGTTTTGAGTCTAGTATTTAGGATTTAGGTTTTAGGGTTTTGTGTTAAGAGTTTAGGATTTAGAGTTTAGGGCTTAAGTCTTAGGGTTTAGAGTTTGGATTTTGGGTTTAGGGTTTAGGGTCTAGCGTTTAGGGTTTAAGATTTAGGGTTTAGGGTTTAGGGTTTAGGGTTTAGGGTTTTAGGTTTAGGGTTTAGGGTTTATGGTTTAGGGTTTAGAGTTTAGGATTTAGGGTTTAGGGTTTAGGGTTTAGGGTTTAGGGTTTAGGGTTTAGAGTTTAGGGTTTGGGGTTTAGGGTTTAAGCTTTATGGTTTGGGGTTTAGTGTTTAGTGTTTAGAGTTTACGGTTAAGTGTTAGGGTTTCGGGTTTAGAATTCAGGATTCAGGGTTTAGAATTAATGTTATGGTTTAGGGTTTGGGGTTTAGGGTTTAAGGTTTACCATTTAGAGTTTATAATTTAGGATTTTGGGTTTAGGGTTTGGGTTTAGGTATTAGGATTTAGGGTTAGGGCTTAGGATATAGGATTTAAGGTTTTGAGTTTAGGATTTAGCGTTTAGGATTTAGGGTTTAGGGTTTAGGTTTAGGGTTTAGGGTTTAGGTTTGAGGGTTAGGGTTGAGGGTTTAGGGTTTAGGATTTAAGGTTTAGGGTTTTAGGTTGATAGTTTAGGATTTAGAGTTTAGGATTTAGGGTTTAGAGTTTAGTGAATGGATTTACGGTTTCGAGTTTAGGATTTTGGGTTTAGTGTTTAGAGTTTGGCATTAGGTTTTAGGGTTTAGGGTTTAGCGTTTAAGGTTTACAATATGGGGTTTAGTGTTTAGGGTTTACAATTTAGGGTTTAGTGTTAGAATTTAGTGTTTTTAGTTTAGGATTTAGGGTTTAGGGTTTAGGTTTAATGTTAGGGTTTAGGATTTATGGTTTAAGGTTTAGGGTTTAACGTTTAGAGTTTATGATTTATGGTTTAGGGTTTAGGGTTTAGGTTTAGGGATTAGGATTGAGGGTTAGGACTTAGGATTTAGGATTTAGGGTTTAGGGTTTAAGGATAGGATTTAGGGTTTGAGGTTAAGGGTTTAAGATTTAGAGTTTAGAGTTTAGCATTTAAATTTAAGGGTTTAGGGTTTAAGGTTTAGGGTTAGAGCTTAGGATTTAAAGTTTAGGGTTTATGGTTTACTATTTAGGTTTTAGGGTTTAGAGTTAGGGTGTAGGATTTAGTATTTAGGGTTTCGGGTTTAGGTTTTAGGGTTTACGATTTAGGGATTAAGGTTTTGAGTTTAGGATTTTGGTTTTAGGGGTTAGGGTTTATAGTTTAGGATTTAGGGTTTAGGGTTTCGAGTTTAGGATTTAGTGTTTAGGGTTTATGGTTTAGAGTTTGATTTAGGGTTTAGGACTTAGGATTTTGAGTTTAGGATTTAGGGTTTAGGGTTTAAAGTTTAGGTTTTAGGGTTTTGAGTATAGGGCTTAGAGTTTAGATTTAGGGTTTAGGGCTTAGGGTTTTAGATTTAAGCTTTAGGGTTTAGAGTTTGAATTTAGGATTTAGGATTTGGGGTTTAGGGTTTAGGGTTTAGGCTTTAGGGTTAAGGGTATAGGGTTTAGGGTTTAGAGTTTGGATTTAGGTTTCAGGGTTTATGGTTTAGCTTTAGGGTTAAGGGTATAGGGAATAGAGTTTAGGATTTAGGTTTTAGTGTTTAGGGTTTAAGGTTTAAGATTTAGGGTGTAGGGACTAAAGTTTAGGACTTAGGGTTTAGGGTTTTGAGTTTAGGGCTTGGAGTTTAGGATATAGGGTTTAGGGTTTATGGTCTACGGTTTAGGTTTAGGGATTAGGGTTTAGGGTTTACGAATTAGGGTTTAGTATTTAGGGTTTAGGGTTTAGGGTTTAGTGTTTAGGGATTAGGGGTTAGAGTTTGGATTCAGGGTTTAGGGTTTACAATTTTGGTTTAGGATTAGGATTTAGGATTTTGAGTCTAGTATTTAGTGTTTAGGGTTTAGGGTTTAGGGTTTAGGGATTAGGATTTTGCATTTAGAGTTTAGGATTTATAGTTTAGGGCTTAGGTCTTTAGATTTAGAGTTTGGATTTAGGGTTTAGGGTTTACAGTTTAGATACTTTTTTTTATTTTTTATTTTTTTTATTTGAACGACCCTTGGAGGGGTCAGGGGCTGAGCAACACCCCCAGGCCTTAGGATAAATAAAACAACAAAATAGAAGGAAAGGGACATAAACCTTACCTCCAATCCTATGGTGGTTCAACAGTTGATCTTCCTACTAAGGATAATCAACTCATCCCCATACTAAAAAGGGAAAACCTAGAAACTACGCACCTAAAAGAGAGGACTCCTCTCAATACAAAGAATCTAGGAATGTAAAATACGGGAGACTCTCCCTGTACAGAAGATGAAAAAGAAAGTCTAAAATTATTAAACCTTAGCCTGGCTGAAAAGATTGCACTCAACCTCAAGGAGGTTGTTTAATTCTTCTGAGTCTCTTTCTTCTGAAATTTTGCATACCCATCTTTTCCAGAATATAACTTCCCTTAGATGCCCCTGGTAGTTGATGATGAGTGTAAAAATGTTGGATAATATCTTGCCTATGACTCCATTTAGATAGATGATCAGTCGTGCTATTAGCTTCTCTGAAGATATGTTTGCATTAGAAATATTCAAACTGCCTGCTGATATTTTTGAGTTCATGTATGTGTTGTTGTATCTGCAAGGGTGGTGTGCTATTGTGATTGATACATTTGCCAAGGAGCTCAGAATCCACCTCTAAAATAATCTTCCTGTATCCATGTTGCAAACACCAATTTTCTCCATGAGTTGCTGCCTGGATCTCTGCCTTGTTGTTAGTACCAAACCCAAGAGGTATGGCATATGCATAAATCATATTGCCTTGTTCATCCCTTTGAATTCCTCCTCCCCCAATTATGCCTGGGTTGTTAAGGGCACTACCATCTGTATTCAGCTTGTAAACTCCCATTGTAGGTTTGTCCCAACAGACTGGAATTACCTTAATTTCATGCCTGCATTTTTCTATCATGCTGATCACTTCCTTCCAATTACTGGGCCATTGCAGGTAAGGGAAAACAGTGATAAGTAATTGCATCATGTCCTTGAATATGAAGTATTTGACTCTACCAATACTGGACTGCTTGCCTCCATATTTAACTAAACACCTGTTCTTCCATAGGTTCCAGCAAATGAAAATGGGGAGGGCCTGATTTAAAAGTTTATGAATCTCATTGTTGTGTTGGATACTTCTCCAAGTCATCAACAAGCTTCTCAAAGTTGTGGATGAGTGTTCAATTCCCATCAATGTTGCATGGTTCTTCTAGATGTGGTTGGCGAAATTCCCAGACACAAGAGTGTGATCAATTTCATCCCTCCCTGGTCTGTAGCAGCAGTAACAATTGGATGGCTCAGTTCCAAAGCTGGCCAGCTTTTCGTTGGTAGGCAACTTGCCCCTCAAAGCTCTCCAAATAAAGAAAGACACTTTGAATGGGAAGTTCTTATGCCATATGAAAGTGTTGATCAGGTCCTTGACATGTTTTTTTCTAATAATTTCCCATGCAGATGAGATAGAAAAAAGACCACCGTCTGCAGGAGTCCAGATAGCTTCATCAGGGACATCTGCATGATGTGGAATAGTAGTATTAAGGATGAGCGACAATGAGAGGAGGATCATGTTGTCTCACTAAATTTTCCTTCCATTGTCCTTCTTCAATAAAATGAGATACTTGGAGGTTATTTAAGCTAGAAATATTGTCACTGTGATCAGCCAAAGGCCCATCCCCAAGCCAATTATCCCACCAAAAAAGACAGTTTCCTGAATGAATTTTCCAAGTAATGTGAGGCTCCACTGCAGGTCTGTTTCTGAGTGGGTATTTCCAAACCAAGGACTGTCCAGTTTCCCATTTCTTGGCCACAAGGTTGGCTCTTTGACAATACTTGACTTTTAGAAATTGTCCCCATAAAGAACTTTTTGTTCTGAAGGTCCACCACTGTTTATATTGAAAGGAAATACAAATATAAAAAAGAAGTCTCACCCCTATACCACCCTCATCAATAGGATAACTGAGTGTTTCCCAAGAAGCCCAATGGTATTTTTTTCCTTTCTTTGTCCATTCCCCAGAAAAAATCAGTAGTTATGTTCTTCAGATATTTGATGGTGGTTTTAGGAGGAGAGATAGCAGCCATAGTGTCGATAGGAATAGATTGCAACACATGTTTCACCAGTGTGACTCTACCTCCAAAACTTAAAAATTTGGATTGCCATCCACTAATTTTCTTAATCACCTTTCCCACCAGTTTAGAGTAATATATAATCCTCTGTCCTCCAATGTACAGGGGGCAACCCAAGTAATTAATGGGACTCTCTTTTCTGCTAAACCGAGTGGTCTCCTTGATCATAACACTGATATTAGAATTGGTATTTGAAGGAACCATAAAATGGCTTTTGGACTTGGTTAGAAGTTGATCAGAAACTGCCTCATAGTTAGAGATTGTCTTCATAATAAGCTGCAAAGATTGCCTGGTTCCTAATGTGAAAATAATAATATCATCAGTAAAACTCAAATGGTTGATTTGGGGACCTCTGAGTTCCATTTGAAACCCCTTGTACATCTGATTTTGATGAAGAAGATTCAGCATTCTTGATAATACCTCAGCCCCCAAAATAAATAGGGCTGGGGATAGGGGATCACCTTGCTTAAGACCTCTTGTGGAGTGAAAACATCCATGCCTTTTGCCATTAATGATCACAGAATACCAGTTGTTACTTATAATTCTCCAGACCCTGTCTATAAAAAGTTCTTCAAACCCCATTTTCCTCAAGACCAGGCAAGTGTATGACCAAGAAACCCTATCATAGGCTTTAGCCATGTCAAGCTTGATCACTACATTATCTCCTTCTTTGGGGTTTTTAATGCCATGAATGATTTCTTGGGCCAATATGATACTTTCAGAGATGTTCCTTCCCCTAACAAAGCCAGATTGATTTTCTGAAATTAAATTAGGAAGAATAGGAGCAAGTCTGATGCTAAGAATTTTGGAAATGATTTTGTTGGAGAAGTTGCTGAGACTAATAGGTCTATACTCATTAAGCTTGTTCGGATGGTCCACTTTAGGGAGGAGTACCAAACATGCATAAGTCATGAATTTAGGCATAATGTGACCATTAAAAAAGGACTGCACTGCAACTAGTAAGTCTTCCTTAATAATATCCCAACAAGACTGATAAAATTTTCCTCCTATGCCATCAGGCCCTGGAGCTGAGTGAGGATTCATAGACATTACCACTTGCTTCAATTCCTCCATGGTTGGCATGTTGTCAATGATATGGTTCTGCTCTTGAGTAACCATTCTGGGAATACATTGCAGAATATCTTCACTGGTTCTGTCAGTATGCCTAGTGAAAATGTTCTGGAAATATTGACAAGCTTCTTTAGCAATGGTATCATCCCCTTGTACCCATTCTCCTTCATCTGTAAAAATTTTGTGAATGACAAGCCTCCTCCTCCTTTCCCTCATAAGAGCATGAAAATACTTGGTATTTGCATCCCCCTCCTTGAACCATTGTAACTGAGTTTTCTTCTGGAGGATGGACTGCTCCAGATTCAAATATCTAATATATTGAGCATTAATGTTGTGCAACTTGGACCTATTTTCTTCAGTATTGGCAGTAATGATTACTTCTTTGGCAACTCTGACCTGCTCTTCATACTCCTTTGCTTTTGCAAATATATCTCCATACTCGAATCTTGACCAACTACTCAAGGTTTTAGTAAGCCTCATCATTTTCATATGTAAAGGCCACATGGGATTACCAAAAACTTCCCTATCCCAACATGTCTTAACAGTTGCATAGAACTTTGGATTGTCAGTCCAACAATTAAGAAATTTGAAATACTTTGTAACTTGATCATGTCTCATAGTCATTTACAACAATAATGGACAGTGGTCTGACCCCACTGATGGAAGATGAGTAATTGTGGTTTGACGCATAATTTCAAGCCATTTATCATTCACCATGGCCCTATCAAGCCTTTTCCAGATCATATCCTCTTCAGCCCTTTGGTTGCACCAAGTGAAAGGTTGACCATTGTACCCATTATCAATCAACCCACAAGCCTCGATGACACTAATAAACGCAAAACTCTTATTCATGTTGTAGCCCTGCCTCCTTGTTTCTCTTGAGTGGAAGTAATAACATTGAAGTCTTCGATAGTACACCAAGGCAGATCATTTTCAGAGAATTGCAAGAGTCTATCCCACAAAGGTCTTCTGAGTTGATCTTTGTATTTGGCATAAACATAAGAGGTAGTATATTTCTCAGGATACTCTGAGTGCTTCAGTTCACATGTAGTGTGCTGTTCATCAGTTTCAAGAATCTTACACTCAAACTCACCAGCCCAAAACAACCATATTTTATCATTAGGATTACTGTGAGCCTTGTCCATATTCAGCTGAATTATATAACTGTCAATTTGGGAACCATCTGCAAAAGGTTCAAGAATTACAATCATGGAAAGATTGTGTATTTTCTTGAGAGTTTGAATCCTTTCTAAGGATCCTTAGGTGTTGATACTTCCAGCATTCGAGCAAAGTGTATTAATCATCATAAACCTCCTCTTTTAGCTCTAGTATTTGGTCTACTAATGGTAACAGATTTGCTGTTGGATTTCATGGTTTGCCTTGTTTCCTTCCTTCCACTAGGAGATAGGCCTTGTTTCCCTGTGACCTCTTGAACCTCTTCTTGATTTTCAGTGTGTAATGTGGAACCAAAGGCCTTGATTAGATGGTTGTTGATCTCTTCTTCTTCATCCTCACTGTCATTTAAGGATTGAGTGTCTTGATCATATTCATCCTCAGAATTGTTAACCCCATATTCATCAAATTCCTCTTCCATCTCATTCTGTCCCACTTGTCCATCTTCTGTATCTCTTTCCTTTTGTTTTCTTCTTTTTATTGCATCTCTCCTTTTTTTTCTTAACCTGGCTTGAGATTTATTGTTAGGAGGTTTATCAGGTGGTTCCCCTGTAGCCTTAATATTCTGTGGAGTCTGAGAGTTTGTTCCTTTCTTCCCTTGTTGAGTATCAGTGTTGTGCTTCCCATCAATACCATACTGTACCTATCCCTGGTTACTAGTTTCTGCAGCTTGATTTTCATTGCTTATGCCCAGCATATATTGCTCATCTGCATGCTGATTTTGTGCCTGAGTCTTCCTGTTTTGAGGGGTAACAAGGGCTCTATAGTCTCTAAGGTGGTCAGTGTATTCCCCCTTATGCAGAACATAAGCAAAATCCCTCCCTTTGGTTACCCCATCCTGCAGATTAGTTGGTTTCTCCTTCATGCCTCAATCCATCCCTCCAGAAACTTCAACAATATTCACAGCATTCTCGACAAAGATAGTATAGGGATGATGGGGTAATGGGAGTCTTGAGTCAATACATGTGCTCTTGTTGATATGAATGAGCGCTTCTTGATTCTTCTGAGAGTGTTTTTATTTTGATGGCTTGTGGAAGGTGAATCCTTACATGATTCATGCTTTGCCTGGTCTTTTTGCTCAACTGTCGTATTATTTATGTCTTCTCCAGCCTTGGTTGTGATAGGTTGTTCCTGTATTTCTAATTCACTGTAAATGTTTTGAGTGGAAATAGTATGAATTGTACCTATTTGTGGTGCTTGCTGTTGAACCTATTCCCTGCTTTCTTTATGTTGAGGTGATCTAGGTCTCCACACAGTCTTGGTATTGACCTGTTCCTGATTTTTATGTTGTTTCCTTTTCTGAGTCTGCCACTGATCCTCTTGTTCTTGCTGCTCCTTTTGTTGTTGTATTTGTGATTTCTCATTGGATTGGATAACAATCTGCTTGCCTTCTCCTATGCTTGGATTGGTTTTATTTTCTTGTTTCTCTTGATCTCGTTTTGACTTCCCCTTCTTGTCTGCTTCCATGTCATTTCTTTTTTGATAGTCTTCATCCCTTTGTTTGATTGTGAATACATGTACCATGTGCCCTTGATGTTTACAGTAAATACAATAGTTTGGTATACTGTGATATTCAATGGCTTGCCACTTTCCTCTAGTCAAATCTTCTTCATCATAGCCAAACCATATATGTTGTTGCTTCTCTTTGGTAAGGTCAAGCTGGATTCTTACCCTGGCCAGACTACCCCTTGTTTTCTGGGCAAATGCATTGTCGAGAAAAAGAACCTTACCAATAGGAGACAAGAGGGCAGTTATGATTTCCTTCTTATAGTAGTGCCATGGTAGCCCTGGCAGTGATACCAATACTGGTACAATGGAAGTTTCCTCTTCAGGTTTGAAGGTGGGGGTCCAAGTTTGGATCCTCATAAGTTGTCCTTGTATGGTCATTCTTTGCCTTTTCCATACCGTAATGTAATCCAATTTTTTGTCGAAATCAATATATACATGCCTAAAATTATAATGAGCTATCTTGACTCCTCCAAATAATTGAGTTTGAATTATGAAACTCTTTCTTTGCAGCTCCATCTTAGGCATTGTATTATTGAATTTCCCAATAAGGGTGAACCTGCAATCTGTAGCCCAGTTTTTCATAAAATCATCTTCCTTAAATATCACAGCCAGATTGCCTTGCTTGGTTGTGACCTTAGGAGTCTCAAAAATTACAGGAGCATTATTTTTGGCCTGGTTGTATCGAAGTCTAGCAACATATGATTGAACCACAGTGTAAGGAGAAGGTTCTTGGACCACATCCTTTTTAGGTTGTTGGTGAGCATTATGTTTGTTTGGCTCCTCAGGAGGGATCTGATCCTGATACACTTGCTTACTCTGTTGAGCCTGAGGTGTGTGTCTAGCAAAATTATTGGAAATTTGAGGGAACTGATTTTGCTGCTGATTGCTAGCACAAGTCCCATTGATTTCCTGTGTACCTGCAGATTCTCCACTACCCTGTTTTGGTTTAGTCCCATTGGGCTGTACCTGTGCCTGGTTACCGATTTTGTAGGAAGCACTCACATGCTCCATTACATTATGATGCAGCTGAGTAGGGACTTTATCATTCACAATAACATTAAGAGGATACCTATCCATCTGCACCTCTCTTAGTTTATTCAGCTCTACATTAGCCTGCAATTATTTAATAGTTGAATTTTCAGAATAATTAGAGACCTTACCTGCCTTTGTTTCCTCTTTCTTTTGGTCTGGACTTAGGATGATCACCTCCTTGGTAGTATGTTATTCTCCTTGGTAACTGCTCTTGATCTCCTTGTATTGTTGTGCACATGAATTATCTTGACTTTGGCTTTGAACCTGGTCCCTCGCCTGATTCTCTTGATTAAGTATGCTAGTAAGTCGAGTAGAATTTGAATCCTCCCCTGCATCTTGCACATTTGATACCTTGTTACCATCCTCCAGCTCCACATTGTCATGTGCATCATTAATTTAATTTAAGTTTGCTGGTGATTTCTCCATCTGATCACTGGGGAAAGTAATTGCCTTCCCCTGCCAAGATGAAGAATCATTCATGTTAGGTTGTTGCTTAGAGGTGACAATTGTTACATTGAGGTGATTGTCTTCATCAATGGGAGTCATTTGGTGTATCCTTTGTTCCTCCTTGCTGGATGAAACTTCGATGACTTCACCGGAAATTCTCTCACCGGTGACTCCACCGTTAAAAAGGTTAGAAATTTCAGTGAGATGTACTCCTTGACCTGGGGAAGATTCCCCAGTAATTGAATTCTCATTCAGACCATCAGAAGTCGGTCGAATATAAGGGAGCCCTTCGGGCGATTTCCAGGCGATCCCCTCCAAAACCGCCTTCGTAGATCTCTCAATTGGGGCGATGGAATCCTTTTCTTTTTGTACTAGAGATAGATCATTAGATGTAGATTCAAGATTCCCTGACATTTTAACCTGAATCATTCAAAAAAATTCTAGGGAAATAATTTTGCGAGCCCAATCCAACTCTTGCTCTGAAATCGCAACGTGGAGAGCTTTAGTTCTTCACAATTTGGACGATTCTGAGGAGGCGCTCGAGTGGGGTTTGTTCATATTGGAGTTGCACATCGAATGGGACTGATCTGGTGGTCGGGGCTGCATCCCCGGTGGCTCTATCGCCATTTTGGTGAGCTGCTGCTTCGTCCGCCTGCTGAGAGAATTATTTAGAGAGAAAAAAATTAGAGAAATGAGGAAGCGATAAGGTTTAGAGTTTAGGGTTTAGGGTTTAGGGTTTAGGGTTTAGAATTTAGAGTTTAGGGTTTGAGGTTTAGGGTTTAGGGTTTAAGGTTTAGGGTTATAGGGTTTAGGTTTAGGGTTTAGGGTTTAGGTTTTTTTTTTTTTTTATTTGAAGGACCCTTGGAGGGGTCAGGGGCTTAGCAACACCCCCAGGCCTTACCATAAATGAAAACAAAAGAAATACAAGGAGGGGGACATAAAACCTTACCTCCGACCCTATGGTGATTCATGAGTCTATTTTCCTACTAAGGAAATCTACTCATCCCCATGATTCTAAGAGGAAACCTAGAACTACGCACCTATAGAGAGGACTCCTCTGAGCACATAAATTCTAAGAAACATAAATGAGGGAGACTCTCCCCTTACAAATAGACGTAAGAACCTAGTAAAACTAGAAAAAGGCCTAAAGGAACATGGATGGGATGCTTCAAGGTGGTTTTTTTATTCTCTTCAACTTTTTCCTCCTGAAATTGATCATTCCCATCTTTTCCAAAAGGAAACTTCCTTTAGCTGCTGCAGGTAGATGGTTGTGAATATAGAAATGCTGAGTGATGTCTGATCCGTGACTCTCTTTGGACAAAAAATCTGCTGTTGTGTTGGCTTCTCTATACGTATGTTGGCATTTGAAGAGTTCCAGCTAAGTAATAGTCTGATGTA
Source organism: Solanum chiquidenum (assembly GCA_029582725.1). Taxonomy (NCBI): domain Eukaryota; kingdom Viridiplantae; phylum Streptophyta; class Magnoliopsida; order Solanales; family Solanaceae; genus Solanum; species Solanum chiquidenum. The sequence continues at coordinate 15,422 of JAJOOS010001115.1, read as the reverse complement.
GTTGACTAATGTATTGCTGCAATTTCCAGGGAGGCTTGCTGTTGTGATTGAGCCATTTAGCAAGTAGCTCGGAGTCCACTTCCAAGATAACCTTCCTATAGCCATGTTGAACACCCCAGTCCAGTCCATGGATTGCTGCTTGTGTTTCAGCTTGATTATTGGTACCATTGCCAAGAGAAACTGTGAATGCATATATCATGTTTCCATTGGAGTCCCTCAATATACCCCCTCCTCCTATCTTCCCGGGGTTATGTAATGCACTACCATCAGTATTAAGCTTTAATAAGGGGCTGGGGGGGGCTTTGCCAACTGACCTCCATGATTCTGATATCTTGGGAACATTTCTCGACTTCATTGATCATCTCCTCCCAATTATTAGGCCATGAACAATAGGGATAAGTGATCATGAGAAGCTGGAAAGTGTCTTTAAAAATCAGATACTTCACTTTTGTCATATTAGATTTTTTCTGACCATATTTCACTGAGCATCTATTTTTCCAGAGATTCAAACAAATTGAAATAGGAAGGGTCTGAATAATGAGTTTGTGGACATCATTTTTAGTAGCCATTCCCCACCAGCTCATCAGGAGGTTCTGTAGAGGCCTGGGATTGTGAATAATTCCCAGCAATCCGAAGAAGAACTTCCAGTTATGAGTTGCAAAATTGCCAGTAACAAAAATGTGTTCAATATCATCCCATCCTTGCCTACTGCAGCAAAAAAATGTTGCAGGTTGTACCCCAAAGGAACTCAGCTTATCATTGGTAGGGAGTTTAAATTTGAGGGCCCTCCACAGAAGAAAGAAATCTTTGAAAGGAACCTTTTTATGCCAAAGAGCAGAGAATAATCTGCTCTTGTTCTTCTTACACCTCACCAGGTTCCAGGCAGATGAACAGGTGAAAGTGCCATTTTCATTTTGTTTCCAATAAGCTTCATCCGGGACTCCTGCTTGGTAGTGAATAACAGTGCTAAGCAATTTGGGAACTAGCAAAGGTGGTACATGCATTCTCACCAATGTTTCATTCCACTGTCCATTCCTTAAAAAATAAGAAACTTGAATATTATTCAAGCTAGTTATGCCCTGACATAAATGAGCTAAAGGTTCCTCCCCCATCCAGTTATCCCACCAGAAAAAGGTATTTCCTGAAGTTATTCTCCATCCTATTTCTGCTTCCACCCCCTCCCTGTTCCTCAGCATGTATTTCCACACTAGAGATTCTCATGTATCCCCTTTCTTAGCTACTGGATTGGACCTCTGGCAATACTTTGCTTTGAGGAATTGACCCCATAAAGAGTGCTTGGTCCTGAAATTCCACCACTATTTAATTTGAAGAGAAGTGCAAACATCATGATTATGTCTTACCCCAATGCCACCCTCCTCATAAGGGAAACTAAGAGATTCCCAAGAAGCCCAATGATATTTTTTCCTATCTTTGTCCATCCCCCCAAAAAAGTCTATTGCCACTCTTTTAATATATTGCGGGGTAGTTCTAGGAGGGGAAATGGTTGCCATAGTATGAATAGGTATTGATTGGAGTACATGTTTAACCAATGTAGCCTTCCCACCAAAGCTGAGTATTCTGGACTGCCAGCCACTGATCTTTTTGACAACTTTTGCCACCACATCTGAGTAGTAAATGATCCTTTGTCCTCCTATGTAAAGAGGGCAGCCGAGGTAAGTTATAGGACTTTCTTTTTGAGTGAAACCAGTGACCTCTTTGATCATATCAATAAGGTGAGAAGGAGTATCTTTGGGGACCATGAAATGACTCTTTTCTTTATTGATAAGTTGATCTGAAGTATCTTCATAGGTTGACAAGGTCTCCATAATAAGCTTTAGAGACTCTTCTCTTCCTGAAGTGAAGATGATAACATCATCAACAAAGCTTAAGTGATTAATCTGAGGCCCTCTGCAATCCATTTGGAACCCATGGTACTGCTGGTTATTATACAGGTGATTAAGCATTCTGGACAACAGCCGCCCCTAAAATAAATAGGGATGGGGAGAGAGGATCACCCTGCTTGAGACCTCTTATAGAGTGGAAGAAACCATACCTCGTTCCATTGACTATAATGGAATACCAATTGTTACTCATAATCCTCCACACCATGTCAATGAAACATTCTCCAAATCCCACGTGTCTTAAAACCAGACTAGTAAAGGCCCATGACACTCTGTCGTATGCCTTTGCCATATCCAACTTAATCACCACATTATCTCCTTCCTTAGGTTTTTTATACCATGAATAATCTCCTGTGCCAGCATTACATTCTCTGAAATACTCCTACCTCTAACAAAACCAGATTGGTTGTTGGAGATAAGGTTAGGCAGCATAGGGGCAAGTCGAAGACAAAGAATTTTGGAAATGATTTTATTGGTAAAGTTGCTCAAACTTATGGGTCTGAATTCTGAGAAATTATTAGGATGGTCTACTTTTGGGAGTAGGACTAAACATGCATGGGAAATGAACTTGGGCATGAAGTAACCACAGAAGAAGGCATGAACAGCAGTCAAGAATCTTCTTTGATGATGTCCCAGCAATTTTGAAAATTTTTCCCCCAAACCCATCCGGACCAGGAGCTGAATTAGGATTCATAGAGAAGACCACCTGATGTAGTTCTTCACTAGTAGGCATTTGTTGAAGGATCATGTTTTGCTCAAGAGTGACCATTCTAGGGATATGTTGTAGAATATCCTCACTGATAGACTGTTCAGTTCCAGTGAATATGTTCTTGAAGTGATCACAGGCTGCACTGGCTATATTCTCATCACCTTCCACCCATTCTTCACTTCCTGTACATATTCTGTGGATGAAAAGTTTCCTTCTTCTACCTCTCATAATGGCATGAAAGTACTTAGAATTAGTGTCACCATCTTTAAACCACTGAAGTTGAGTCTTCTGTCTGAGTATAGAAGCCTCCAATTTCAAGTATTTGATGTATCTGGCATTAATCTGGTGTAAGCTTGCTCTATTTTCAGCAGAATTATTAGCAATCAATGCTTCCTCAGCCACTCAAACTCTCTCCTCATGATCTCTAACAATACTGAAAATGTCTCCAAATGTTGCTCTGGACCAGGTACTAAGAGTAGCAGTCAACCTCTTCATTTTGTGTTGTAGCCTCCACATAGGATTACCTTCCACTTCCCTGTCCCAGCAAGCTTTTACCACATTATTAAACTCCTCATGTTCAGTCCAGCAATGCAGGAACTTGAAGTATTTGATTGGTTGCTTATAATTATCTACAATCTCCGTCAATAAGGGGGAGTGATCAGACCCCACTGAAGGCAGATGTGTAATAGTAGTTTGAGGGATTCCTTGCAGCCAATTGTCATTGACCATAGCTCTATCCAGTCTCTTCCACACTCTAGCCTCTTCATCCCTCTGATTGCACCACGTATACCTCTGACCAGTGTAGCCAAGATCCATTAACCCACAAGCTTTAATAGTTGCAATGAATTCAAAACTTTTATTCATGTTGTATGGAATGCCACCTTGTTTCTCCTCAGGGGTAGTAATGACATTAAAATCTCCAATAGTACACCAAGGGATATTCATATTAGAAAAGTGAATAAGTCTATCCCACAATGGTCTCCTCAGATAGTCGTTGCATTTGGCATACACAATTGTGATAAAAAACTTTTCTTTGATTTCCACATGTTGCACAGTTCCTGTGATATATTGATCCTCAGATTCCAAAATAGTAAGATTCATCTCAGCAGTCCAGAATAACCAAATCTTCCCATTAGGATTACAGCAGGCATTTTCCATGTTCAATTTGATTCTATAACTGTTGAGATGAGTGTTGTCAGCAAAGGGTTCAAGAATAGCAATCATTGACAGATTGTGAAGTTTCTTGAGAGTTTGAAGTCGTTCCAGAGAACCAAGAGTATTAATACTCCTTACATTCCAACAGAGTGTCTTAATCATTAAAAACCTCTGCTTTTGGACCTAGTGTTGGGTCTGCTATTCTGAGCAGAAGTACTTTTGGAGGCTTGTCTGTATTTATGTTTATCTTGTTTCCTACCTCTAGGAGATAACCCCTGCTGTTCAGCTACTTCTTGTATTTTCTCTTGGAATGCACTCTGAAATGTTGAACCAAAGGCTTTGATAAGGTGAGCACTGACTTCTTCCCCCTCCTCATCCTCCTCTTCTTCCTCAATGGACTGAGTGTCTTCATCATATTCATCCTCTGAGTGAACCATATCATACTCACTATTGTGCTTGTTGCTGGTTTGTGGAGTCTGTTCATTCTGCTCTTGTGTTTTCTTCTTGTTGGTGTCTTGTATTGCAACCTCTTTCTGAAGTTTCTTTTTAATGGTGTCCCTTCTCTTTTTGCTCTATTTTCCTTGGGATTTATTATTTGTTTTCAAGTTGAGGTCTCTTTCTCCCCCTTGTTTTTCAGCTGCTATACTGTCTTGTGTCTTCCCCTTGTCCTGCACCTTGATAGGAGTCTGATACCCCTCTCTGTTTTCACTGTTGTTTGTCTGAACTCTCTGACAGTTCACACCCTCAACGGGCTCTTTTGTCTGCACCTGTTTCAAACCATGATCCTTATCTAATAATTGAGTATTGCCTTTCTTTTTAGTCTTCATATTGCCTGCAGTAGTGGCAGTTATGGTCAGTGTGTAAAACCTCATGCATAACATGAGTCAATTTCCCCCCTTTGGATACCTCTTCCTGCAGGTTAGTATGTGTCTCCTGACAACCCCCATCCATCCCTCCATCAACTTCCACACAATCAGAAGATAAATCAATAATTATGGGGTGCTTGGGGGTTGGGAGAGTAGAGTCCATACCTGGGTTTCCTAAAGCATGCTCAGTACCTTGAACCTCAGTAAGGTCCTCTTCAGTTTGTTTTTTCTGCTTAATTTTAGCTTCTTCATTCCCTTGTATAATGCTTTGATCCTGAGAATCTAGATCAATATAAGTATTATGGGTACTAATAGTATTTTTACCTGACTTACCTTGATGCTGCTGTTGTGTGGTGGTTGTTGCCTTGTCATGAGATAAATTAGGTCTGTCCTCAATATCTTGGTTGGGCTTGTTGTGTTTCTTCCTTGCTATTTGCCACTGGTCTTCCTGTTGAATGTTAGGGTGTCCTGTTTGGTGCTGCTGGCCTATGCCCTTTGTAATGTTACCTCCTTCCTTGTTGTTCTGAATATCTTTTTCATTTCTACTGTCTTTTCCTTGCTCAAGTTTGGATTTGTTTTTCTTCTCATTTTTAGCTTCTTTCCTTCTCTTGTGGTCCTCATCTCTTCTTTTAATCTTGCATTCGTGCTCATGATGTCCTTGGTGTCTACAGTACATGCAGTAAGCAGGGACACCTTCATATTGGATCTGCTGCCATCTTCCTATATTATAGTCTTCTTCATCAATGCCCATCCAAACATGAGGAGGTCTGACCTTGGTGAGATCAATTTGTACCTTTACCCTGGCCACACTACCTCTAGTTTTCTGTGCTGTTGGAGAATCTAAGTATAACACTTTCCCAATTGGTTTCAAAAGAATAGAAACAAATTCTTTTTTGTAACAGTGCCAAGGGAGTTCAGGTAGAACTATCCACACAGGGACTATAGGTGTTTCCATCTCAGGTCTGAAAGTAAGACTCCAAGTTTGGATCCTCATGAGTTGTCCTTCAATAGTCATTTTCTGTTTAGTCCACACACTTATATAATCCAGGTCATTTTCGAGGTCAATGTAAACATGTCTAGAGTTAAAATGAGAAATTTTCACACCTCCAGATAGTTGAGTTTGAAGGATGAAATTTTTCCTTATTAACTCAATCTTTGGCATGGTGTTTGTAAATTTCCCAATTAAGGTAAATTTGCAATCTGTGACCAACTTGTGGTTCAAATCCTCCTTCTTGAATATAACTACTGGTAGATCCTGTCTGGTAGTATACTCATGAGCTTCCAGGTTTAAACACTCCACTTTCTGGCTTTGGTTTTGTTTGAGCTTTGCTGCAACGGTCTGGATAACAGTAAAGGATGCATGTTCAGGAATTTTCTCTTTCTTGGAGATGTTCTGAGGGTTTTGTGGGTTACTGTCCGTATAGGTATTGGCATGCTGTCCTCCCTGTTTGATTTGGTTGGCAGGTTGGATTTGTTTCTCAAAATTGCTGGAAATTTTGGGAAAGTTGGAATTGACAGCAGGAATGTTTTGCTTAGCATTGGTATTATTGCCCTATTTTTTGTCCTATTTTATATGATCATAGTTCTCCACTGATTCCTGCATCACATGTTCCCCTCTATTTCTACCATGCTCATTTGTATAGGCTTGCACATGATCATTATTCTTAACATTAGCAAATTGATTAGATCTAGGAATAAGAGAGATACCTGATTGTATGGCTTGTCTTTGTTGAGAGGGATCAGTCCTTTGGTGTTGCTCCTCAATCTCCCTTTGATGTCCAGTCTTATGCTGTTGAATTGGATCAGGGGTGAGCATAATTTGATTGGCTTGTACTCCAAATGAAAATTTGGACGAAGTATCTTCCTTTGATTGATCGTGTGAGCTTTGCACTTGTAGCATGAGGTTGTTGTTGTCCTGTTTGTTAGTCCTGCTTGGTTCTTGGTATTCTTTACCTTTGTCTTTCAAATTTAATCTCTCATGGCATTGATTGAAACCTTTTATCATTGAAATGTTGTTTATCATCGGAGAAGTCCTGTTCCTCCCTTCTAACTCTTCATTCAAACCTGTAAAATTTTGAGAGGATTCTATATTGTGCTGAAAACTTACCTGAACTCCGACAGCTCCACCGGAATTCTTCTCTTGTCTCTTTCATGATTTGGCGGTCCAAATTGCTGGAAATTACTGTGAGATGTTCGTCTAAGTGAGGGGAAGACTCCCCAGTGATCGAATCATCCTTATCATGTTCAAATTTTATTCACATTTGAGTGTGCAGTTGTGGCGCCGCATTGGCAATTTTTGAAAAATATCCAGATTTAGATCTCTCAAGTGGCGAGGTAGAATCAGCTGAAATTTGTATTGGAACTAGATCTTGTATAGATGGATCCATACCCACTTCCACATTTGCTTGAATCATCTTCGTTTGTTCATGGGAAATAATTTCACGAGTTCCGTCTAGTTCTTTCTCCGAAATTGCCACACATATCGCCTCATCTTTTCGCAAATTCGAAGAGTTGTAGGTGGAATTAGACAGTGATTCTTGGTGGGTTTTGTAGTTGTTGTCATTGCGCTTCGTTTCCATTAAATCCGGTGGCCTTAGGGGCCCGTCCGACGGCTGTGTGGCCATTCCGGCGGATCTGGCCAGTAAATCGCCCAGTTGAGAGAGAATGCGCTAGAGAGATATTTTTAGAGAGAGAAAAAAATTGGGAAATGGGAAGGCGATGGGGTTTAGTGTTTAGGGTTTAGACTTTAGGGTTAAGTGTTAGGGTTTAGGGTTTTCAGTTTAGGATTTAGGGTTTAAAATTAGTGCTAGGGTTTAGGGTTTGAGGTTTAGGGTTTAGAGTTTAAGGTTTAGGGTTTAACATTGAGAGTTTATAATATGGTGTTTTGGGTTTAGAGTTTAGGTTTAGGGATTAGGATTTAGGGTTAGGGCTTAGGATATAGGATTTAGGGTTTTTAGTTTAGGATTTAGCATTTAGGGTTTAGAGTTTAGGATTTTTTTTTTTTTTTTTTTTTTAATTGAACGACCCTTGGGGGGGTCAGGGGCTTAGCAACACCCCCAGGCCTTAACATAAATAAAATCAAACAAATAATACAAGGAGGGGGACATAAACCTGACCTCCGATCCTAAGGTGGTTCATGAGCCGACATACCTACTAAGGTTAGTCAACTCATCCCCATACTAGAAAGATAAACCTAGAGCTAAGCATTTAATGAGAGGACTCCTCTCAATACAAAGGTACTAGGTAAATGTAAATAAGGGAGACTCTCCCCTTACAAAGGAAAGAATAAAAGAAAGAACCTATTCAAAACTAACTATACCTAAATACGACATAGTCAAGTTGAAAGGATACTGATTACTAAACACAAGGAAAGGAGTCATGGTGGTTTTTTGATTCTTTTCAACTTTTTCCTTCTGAAACTTTGAACTCCCATTTTCTCCAAAATATAACTGCCTCTTGCAATGTTTGGTAGTTGGTTGTGAGTGTAATAGTGTTGAACTATATCATGTCTGTGACTTTGTTTGGAGAGGAAATCTGCAGTATTGTTGGCTTCTCTGTATGTATGAACACATTCGAAAGATTCACATTGGTTAACTATGATTTGGAGCTCCTGTACAAACATTTGAATCCTCCAAGGGGGAGTAGAGGTCTGCAATAACCATCTGGTTAAGAGTTCTGAATCCACTTCGAGAATAATATTGTTGTACCCATGCTGAATGCACCAATTTAGACCATAGCTGGCTGCCTGGACCTCTGCCTGGTTGTTGGTCCCTTCACCGAGAGGTATAGCAAATGCATAAATAATATCTCCATGTTCATCTCGCAAAATGCCCCCCCCTCCAATCTTCCCGGGGTTGTGCAATGCACTACCATCAGTATTGAGCTTGTATCTATTAGGAGGAGGTGTTTTCCATATTAAAGCAGTGACTTTTGTATCATGTTTACAGCTTTCAATTGTGTCAATCACTTCTGTCCACTTTGTAGGCCACTGTATGTATGGAAAAACAGAGTTGAGCAGCTGGAGGATGTCCTTGAAGACCATGAATTTGACTCTGCTGGTGCTGGATTTCTTATCCCCATACTTTGCTGAACATCTATTCTTCCACAGATTCCAGCACACGACTATAGGGAGTGTCTGTATGAGGAGCTTGTGAGCTTCATTTTTTCCTTGGATATCAGACCAGTTCAATAAGCAGCTGGACAAGGAGGATTGCTGGAAAGTAGTACCCAAGGTACTTGAGAAGAATCTCCAAATATGTGTTGCAAAGTGTCCTCGAATGAAGATGTGCTCCACATCATCCCACCCTTGCTTAATACAACAAACGCACTTCACTGGTACCACTCCAAAGACTGCCAGATTTTCGTTGGTTGGTAGCTTACTTCTTAGTGCTCTCCATAGGAGAAAGGACATCTTGAATGGGATGTTCTTGTGCCAAATTTGGGAATAGATCACTTCTGTATTTTTCCTATTTCTGCAAAGTTCCCATGCTGAAGCACATGAGAAATTTCCAGCATCATTAGGCTTCCACACTGCAGTGTCTTTCACTCCTTGTTGGTATTGAAAGTTAGTGCTCAGAATGTGAGGAATGAGCAGTGATGGAACCTGTTGTCTCAGTTTCCTTTCATTCCATTTTCCATTGACAAGAAAGTGATCAATAGTGGCATTGTTGAGGTTAGAAATATTATTGGTGTAGTTAGCTAGAGCACCAATCCCTAACCAATCATCCCACCAGAAGGAGCAGTTTCCAGAGTTGATGTTCCAAGTGATATGATCCTCCACTTTGCTCTTGTTCTTCATCATATATCTCCACACTAGTGATTGACCAGTATCCACTTTCTTTGCTACTGGATTAGCTCTTTGGCAGTATTTGGATTTAAGAAATTGACCCCAGAGAGAAGTTTTAGCCCTGAAATTCCACCATTGCTTATATTGTAGAGTGGTGCAAATATCTGTGAGCCTTCTGATCCCCACACCTCCTTCTGCATATGGCAGGCTCATGGTATCCAGTGATGCCCAGTGGTACTTCCTCTTGTCATGTTCTCTTCCCCAGAAGAAATCAGCAATAATGGATTCTATGTATTTGATAGTAGTACTGGGGGGTGAGACAGCAGCCATTGTGTGGATAGGTATAGACTGCAAAGCATGTTTTATTAGAGTAATTTTGCCTCCAAAACTGAGAAGTCTTGCCTGCCATCCACATATCTTTTTAGTGACTTTCTCAACTAGTTGGGAGTAATAAATGATCCTTTGTCTACCAATATATAGAGGGCATCCAAGGTAGGTGATTGGGCTGTCCTTCTGAGAAAAACCAGTGACCTCCTGAATAGTGTTGATGATGTCTTGAGGGGTGTTAACTGGAACCATAAAGTGGCTCTTCTCTTTGTTAATAAGCTGATACGAAGTGTGTTCATATTCCTCCAAATTGTGCATGATGAGCTTCATAGATTGTCTATCAGTTGAAGTAAAAATAATCACATCGTCTGCAAAGCTTAGGTGGTTGATCTGTGGACCTTTGGGTTCCATGTTGAATCCTCTATACATTGGATTCTGATGAATAAGATTAAGCATTCTTGAAAGAACCTCCGCACCTAAAATAAATAGGGCCGGAGATAAAGGATCACCTTGCTTAAGGCCTCTTGTTGAGTGAAAAAAACCATGTCTGTGTCCATTGATAATGATTGAGTACCAATTGTTGCTCATGATTCTCCAAACCATATCAATGAATAGCTCCCCAAATCCAAGTCTTCTCAACACCAAACATGTAAATGTCCAAGACACTCTGTCATATGCCTTGGTCATGTCAAGTTTGATCACAACATTGTCTCCCGGATTGGGTCTCTTAATGCTATGGTTGATTTCTTGTGCAAGCATGATATTTTCTGTAATGCTCCTCCCCCTTACAAACCCTGATTGATTATCTGATATGAGTAATGGAATAACTTCTGCCAGTCTCATGCTTATGAGTTTGGAGATGATCTTGTTTGAGAAGTTGCTGAGGCTAATAGGCCTGAGATCAGTGAATCTGTTCGGCTGTTCTGTTTTGGGTAGTAGGACTAGACATGCATGTGACATGAACTTAGGCATAATGTGACCACAAAAGAAGGACTGCACAGTTGCTAGCAGATCCTCTTTAATGATGTTCCAGCATGCTTGGTAGAACTTCCCTCCTATACCATCAGGGCCAGGTGCTGAGTTAGGGTTCATAGCAAATACCACCAGTCTTAGTTCTTCCATTGTAGGCATTTCCTGAAGCTTCAGGTTCTGTTCTGGAGTTACTAAAGTAGGCAAGTGTTGAAGAATTCTTTCATCTATTCTGCAATTCTGATCAGTAAACATTCTCTGAAAATATTCACAAGCTGCTTGTGCAATCTGATCATCACCCTGTATCCACTCATCATTGCCTGTGCAGATTTTATGTAGAAATAGTCTTCTTCTCCTTCCCCTCATCAAGGCATGGAAGTATTTGGTGTTGGCATCCCCTTCTTTAAACCATTGTAGTTGAGTCTTTTGTTTGAGAATAGATTCTTCCAGCTTCAAAAATCTAATATAGTTGGCATTCATAAGATGTAATTGTTGTCTGAGAGTTTCTGTGTTATTTGTCTGAAGTTCTTCCTCAGCTTTCCTGATTGTCTCTTCAAACTCCTTCACTTTAGCATAGATATCTCCATATTCTGTCTTTGACCAGTTGCTAAGGGTGTTGGTTAACCTCTTCATTTTCTGATGCAGTTGTCTCATAGGAGTTCCAGTGACCTCCCTGTCCCAGCATTTCTGAACAGTCTCCAAATTTTTTTTATTGTCAACCCAAAAGTGTAAGAACTTGAAATACTTGGTATGACTTCCAGTTTTTCTAACCATCTCCATTAACAGAGGACTGTGATCCGAGCCAACTGAAGAAAGGTGTTCAATAGTAGTTTGAGGCATAACTTCAAGCCATTTATCATTAACCATGGCCCTATCTAACCTCTTCCATACTCTGGCATGAGCATCCCTTTGGTTACACCAAGTGTATGGAGTCCCTGTATAACCGAGATCAGTCAGACCACAAGCTTCTACCACACTTATAAACTCAAAACTTTTGTTTATGTTATAAGGTATTCCCCCTAGCTTCTCCTCTATGTTGGTGATGACATTAAAGTCTCCAATAGTACACCAAGGGATGTCCTTGCTAGCATACTGCAGCAAACTGTCCCACAGAGGTCTCCTCATATGATCTTTACATTTGGCATAAATAAAGGACATCAAGAATTTTTCTGTAAGGTCAGCATGCTTGAATTCTCCTGTGATATGCTGTTCATTATTCTCATGAATATTGCCAGTGATTTCATTAGACCAAAACAGCCAGATTTTTCCATTGGGATTACTGACTGCATGGTCCATTTGAAATTGGATTCTCACCATGTTAAGTTGCGAGTTGTCTGCAAATGGTTCAAGGATAGCACTCATGGATAACTGGTGCAATTTCTTGAGTGTTTGAATTCTCTCCAAGGAACCTTGGGTGTTGATACTCCTAGCATTCCAACAAATGGTCTTAATCATTAAAAACCTTTAGATTTGGACCTTGTAATGGGTCTGCTGGAGTGAGCAGAGATACTGTTGGTGGCCTGCTGCTTGGTTTGTCTGTGTTGTTTCCTACCTCTTGGAGATAGCCCATGTTGTTCTACAATTTCCTGAACTTCTTCTGGACATTCATCATGAAAAGTAGAACCAAAAGCCTGAATAAGAATGTTACTAGTTTCTTCATCCTCTTTATCATATTCTTCAATGGATTGATTGTCAGGGTCCAGTTCATCTTCAGAATTCAATGCCCCATACTCATCTTGAATTTGTTTGTCTTTGCTGACTTTGTTTGCAACCTGTTCCTCTGTCTGTTTTCCTTTGTCTGCTAAACCAGGTTCCTGCTCATTATTCATTTGCTGCCTCTTCTTTAAAATTTCTCTTTTGTTTTTGCTCAACCTTCCTCTAGATTTATTATTGGATTTCTGCTGCCCTGTATCAGTTATCATGTCATTCTCTTTCTGAGCTTCTTGTTGACTTGCCTTGTCTTGATTTGAGTTAGGGGTAGCAGGGGCTCTATGGTCATTCCTATGTTCATCAGCCACAACCTCATGCAGAACATGAGTCAATTCCCTCCCCCCTTTGGGCACCCCATCCTGCAAGTTAGTGTGTGTCTCCTGTACCCTCCCTTCCATACCTCCAACAGCATCCTCAGCAACAGTAACAGCAGTAGTATCAAGGGGTTCAGGGGATGGGAGTATAGGGTCAATACCTGTGATTTTGTTGTTTCTGGTGGATACAGCCTGTTCTTTTCGCCTTGTAGTGTTATTGTGAGAGTTTATTAGAGTTGGATCATTCTCTGATCCTTGCATTGCATGACTTCCCTGACCTACTGTCCTGTTGTTGTTATCCTCCACCTCACTGCCAGTATCTTGTGATTCCTGGATTTCTAAGTTAATATAGTTATTATGAGTAGGGATTGTAGGGGGTGTACCTGGTGATGTTGGCTCCTTTTGTTTGTTGTCCTCATTTCCTTTTTGTTGGGTTGAGACAGGTCTCCATGCAGTCTTGGGATTGGATTGGTCCTGTTTTCTGTTTAGCTTCTTTCTTTGGGTCTGCCATTGTTCTTCTTGGTCACCTAGCTCCTGCTCTTGGTGAGTCTGATTGTGGGAAGTTTGAGCATGTTGAAGACCTTTAGGATGGTTAGTTACTTGAGTTTGCCTTGGAGTTTCATCAGATCTGAAGTCTCTTCCTTGATCAAATTGTTGTTGAACCTGTGTACTTGTACTGTTCTCATGTTTACCATTGTCATGTAGCTGAGTGTTAGAGCCTCCTTTCTCTTGTTCACCCTTGGTCTTGTTCTTTTTTCCAGCCTCCATTTCTTTCCTCCTTTTGAATTCCTCATCTCTTCTCTTGATAGTACAAACATTATCCACATGTCCTTGGTGCTTACAGTAGTTACAGTAGTCAGGAATTCCTTCATATTGGATTTTTTGCCACCTCCCTTTGTTGGGATCAGAATTCTTGAATCCCAGCCAGACATGGGGAGGTCTTTCCTTGGTAAGGTCAATTTGGATCTTCACCCTAGCCATGCTGCCTCTAGTTTTTTGGGAAGATGGTGAATCAAGGTATAATACTTTGCCAATAGAACTCAGAATAGTTGTTAATAGGACCTTGTTGTAGCAGTGCCAAGGTAGTTCAGGAAGTGCTACCCATATAGGGACTATGGGAGTTTCTTCTTCAGGTGTGAAATCAGGAGTCCACGTTTGAATTCTCATAAGCTGACCTTCTATATTCATTCTTTGTTTAGTCCAAACCGTAACATAGTCGAACTCATTATAAAGATCAATGTACACATGTCTAGAGTTAAAGTGAGTTATTTTCACCCCTCCAGTTAGTTGAGTTTGTACTGTGAAGCTTTTCCGGATCAGTTCCATTTTGGGCATGGTGTTGGTGAATTTACCCACTAGAGTGTGTTTACAACTTTCAGCCAACTTGACATTATAGTCATCCTCGTCCAGAAGTACAGCAGGAAGTCCTTGTCTTGTGGTGTGTACAGGACTATTCAGTACAATAGGAGTTTCACTCTTGGATTGATTATATCTTAAATGAGCAGCAAAAGATTGGACAATTGTAAAAGGAGCAGGTTCAGGGATTACACCCTGTTTATTATTGTTTTGAGCCTGATTTTTCTGTTGATTGTTCGATTGTTTCATATCACCCTGAGCTATATTATTGCTAGTCTGGTGATCAATAGTCTTACTCTTTTGAAGGTTAGGATCATACCTAGCAAAGTTGTTGGAGATCCTAGGAAAGTTTTGCTGATATTCCATAGTATCTCTATTGTTGTCCTGCTGATTTCGACTTGCTCCTCCTTGTTCTTTTGCATCCTTGTTCTGAACCTTTTGACCCTGTGTGTTTTCGTGTCCTATCTGCACCTCTTTGCCTTTTGTTTGGTTGCTTTGACTTGTTTGTCCATTTTTCCTTTGCTGTTCCTGCCCAGATTTATCCATTGTCCTGCTCTGATTTGTGTCCTGCATTACAGAAGGAATAACGTTAGGAGTTATGCTCACTGAATTACCTCTAATTCCAAATGAGAAGTTCGATGATTGAGCTTCTGCAGCTAAGCTCTCTGTAGCCTGTTTTCTTTTGATCTGATCATTGGCCTGTTGTGTATTCAATTTACTTTTCTGCGTTTGTTCTGTTTCCTCATGTATTGCAGGTGCCCCCGAAATATGAATTACACTCAGTTGGCCATGGTTTCCTGCAGATGGGTCAGGGATTGAAGCATTCCTATCAGTGTCATGACCATTTCGACTTGTGCTTTTGCTAAAATTTGTTACAGATTCAGCTGGTTGGATTGACTGGTTGTTGTTGATGTTTCCCCTTTCCAAATTGCTTGAGTTGTCTAAAGGATGGATCTCCATTGGAGGGACATTATTTCCTTTCCCGGATTTTTCATGAACTCCGACGACCTGGGTTCGAAGTTGGCCGGATTTCTCCCCGCCGGTGATTTCACCATCCATTTTGTGTGAAATTTCAGTGATATGATCCTCATGATGTGGGGAGTAATCCCCAGTGGTTGAATCTGCACGAATATGACTCGAAGTATCTTGAACTTGAAGGCGCAGCTCTGGCAGTTCATTCGCGTCACTCGCGAAAATCGCCTCTCTATTCCCGTCAATTGGGACGGTGAGATTATCTGAATTTTTAGTATGTTGTAGATCGAGGTTAGGTGATTCCATATATGTAATCCCTTTTTTGCGAATCAAACCAGCAACGTCTTGGGAAATAAT